>CM038793.1:265738131-265991988 GCA_021764765.1 Vicia sativa | reverse complement strand
AAAAGCATTACTACTTTTTGGACTTGGTTGTGGATGAAGCGTGCTTATGCCCATATCTTCAAGGTCGTACGTGCCTTATAATTATCTTTGGATTTTCCATCTTGGTTTAACAATGATATTATCTTTTACATTTTTTTCAATGTGCATACATCTAGATTGTGGCTGTCATTGTATTCCCATAAAGCAAATCAAAGAAAATACTCTTCTTTTCCGGTTGTGCCCCGTTCTCAAGACCCTCTTCTCTAATTTCATCAATTTGCCTTGAAATTTGAATCCGTCATTTATTTTAGGAGGACCCCTTGACTCCTTTGTTCCATCAAAATCCTATTATTAGACCTCCATTTGTGGTTGGTAACCAGTCGATGACACATGTAGCAAAATTTTCCACCATGCTTTAGCCATCGTGAGGAAGTTTCAATACCACAACATGGACAAGCATATTGACCTTTAGTACTCCATCCGGATAAGTTTGCATATCTTGGAAAGTCATTAATAGTCAAATTATAGCGGCATAGAGTTGGAATGTCTCTTTCTTGTAGGCATCGAATGTTTTATTCCATCGAACCATAACTCTTGCAACTCTTGTACTAAAGGTTGTAGATAAACATGAATATTATTCGGGACCTTTAGGACCGGAATTAGTAGCGATAACATGAAGAATGATTGTTTCATGCCGCGTCGAGGAGGAGATTATAGGAATTAGTATGGCGGGCCAAATACTATATGGGTTATGCTCGTTGTTTTAAAAGTTTAAAGCCATCGGAAGCCCTAATCGAGACATTCATCGGCGAAAATGTTGTATATATGAGGTCAAACTCCTTCCAAGCAAGTGAGTCGGTAGGATGCCTAAGAGACCGTCCACTCCTCTGCCATCATGATGCCATCTCATTGATTCGGATACTTTTAGATTACATGAATAACCTTTGTAGCCTTGGTTTCAAAGGAATGAAGGATCTTTGCGGGTGATTCTTCTTTTCGGAAGTTTCTTTCCATTAGCATACATCCCATTTGTTGTTTCCACCTTGAAGTACCACACTTTGGACGGACTTGATCTTTAATATGTTTATCGATACAATATACGATCGTTAGGACAATGGATCTTTTCATACCGAACCTAACCTGAAATCATCTTTTTGTTTCATAGTATGACAGTAAAACATTCCCATACGGTGAGCATCTCTCAATAAATCTAATAGCATGGAGAGCGACTTGTCCACTCATGAAGACACTTTAAATGATACAAATGCACCATAAGGATAGTTGCTATACTTATAGTTTGGATAAAGAACTTGTTCATTCCTTTCACCAATTTGTAAAACTTGGCATTTTCTCCTACTTCTTGATTCCTTTCTCCTTCACATAAATTGTCTCTTCTAAGGGCATTGCAAAAGCATCATGAGGAGTATCCGTCCATGTGCTCCATTTCAAACTATTGTTCGGTTGTGCGATTGAAGTCGTGGGTTTCTCACCATGGAATATATCCGCTGCGTATAACGTCTAAAGGAATCGTCTCGGATCGGTTAAGTGTTCATAAACACTTGACGACAATGTGAATCACAGTTAGCACATTTTATACAAGGACACAATATTTTCCGTTTTCTCTTGAGTTTTGAAAAGAAAATTCAAAATTAGTTAACCCCCGAATATTCTAACTTCCCTTTGTTGGATCGCGTTACCCTCTATTCTCCATTCGAAAAATTTAATTTGAAACATTTGAACCAAATTATCTCGAATAAAGGAAAATGTAAGAACCTATCTATAAAACTTAATTGAAACATTTTAACTATGAAAAATAGTTAATAGACATTGAGTCATGAGTCATGGAAGGTTCTGCTTGAATGATTTATAGGTGACATTGGGAATGAAACTAAGTTTAACATTGAAACTCTTTCATGTTAGTAGAACTTCTTTCATGTACATTAAATTTTGTATACCTATTTTTCTTCATATTTGTATACTTATTTGTTAATATGAAACTTAAATTTAATATACATTAACTTGATAAACATAAAGAGATTCATACTAAAGCTTAAAAGAAGCTGCAATCAAATCACAACTATTGAACAAATTGAGTCGTTCAATAATTGCTATATATATTTTATGATAGATTTCTTTATATATACCTTGTTAATTCAATGAGCACTTTCATGCCTCTAAGTGATACATGATTCTTTGACCCAAGATCTTGATCAAACTATTCATCAAAGGACATAAGATATTATTAGCAAGAAAATAAAGCGTATTTTCATTCCGTTGTATTTTATGATTAATTTTTCATTCTTGTACTCTTTGTTATAATAATGGTTATTTCTTGTCATGAATATTATTATCACTTCATAGCTTTATAAAGCTTTCACTTTATCTAATATCTATTTCATAATCTTGTATACTATAGTGGACTAGTGTTAGTAGTAGATTTAGTTTGATAATTACTACTACTTCAAAAGAAACTCAAAATCATTTAAAAGGAACTAGACCATAGTTTTATCAATTGAATTTATAAAATTGGTATGTTCAAATAATTCAATTGTTCTAATTATTTGTCATGATATCTCGTTAAAAAGTATTTTAATCGATCTTGGGTTCTAATGTAGTTACTATTGGAATACATACATTATTAAACCACACATGGCAAAATGAAACATGAAAACGAGAAAAGATTATGTAAGAATGGCGAACTAGAATGAGAAAAGTTTCAAGGTAATAGAAAACGAGTCAAAATTCTTCTCGATAGCTCTTGATTCCAAAACTCTTGTGATAATACTTCAAATATAATTGTTTTCAATGATAAAATCTATGAAACACTTATATGAATCTTGAGTCTAAACAAATTGATGAATTTTCTCTATATAACACTAAAAATAGTGTTGAAAATATTGTGTGCGGACTTTTCTTTAAATTTTGGTAGCTATCTATGGAAACTCTTTGAAGATACTAGAGTTTGATTTTAGAGCACTGAAACCAAATTGGTTAATTAGTTAAACTTTGTAAATACATTTTCTATAATATGTTTAGTTTTAACTTGCTATTAAGAAACTCTTAAAGTGAACCATTGTGATAGAGAAAGATGAAATGCTAGCTCATTTATGGAGATATTGGAAACAAATTTTTGGCATTTTGGTCTATTATTTCTCATTGTAAGTAAAGTTAACCCAGTTTTTAGAAAATGTTTTGTAAAAGTAAACAAGGTTTAGCTTTCTCTTGTAATTTCAATAAAAGGCTCATTTAGCTAATTCTAAAGGGAGCAATTTGCTTCTCCTCTAGTTCCACGACCTCATTATTAGATAAAGTAAACAAACTATTTGATTTATCTTTTTTCCCATTACTTTCATACTTCAATAGTTATATTATACATTTCAACCTTTTTTATGTGGTTCATTTTCTCTAGTTTATATTTTCTCTAGTTTATATTTTATCACAGTCGACCTTATTATAAAAGCGACATAAGATAAGCTTAAACCTATGAACGACCACACACTCCGTAATCATAAACACATTTTAATTTGAGTTTACTTAATCACAAACAATTCTATTCAATTTAAAGAAACATAAAAATGATTAAGAAAAATAGATAACAACCAATAAGCGAAGCGACAAGAAAAGAGTGAAACACTTTTGCTTTATGGTTCGGAGATTCTACTTAGAAGCGAAAATCAAAGTTACGCGTCCACGATTGATGAATTAATTTAAAGTTTTGATGAGAAGAAATAGAAATAGAAGAGAACTAATTTTCAATTCGAAAAAGTTGAGAGATGTGAATTTCATTCTTACTTGAAAGGGATGAAACTTTTCATTATCGATTTGGAGAAATTAAATTGTGGAGAAGAAGAGGTGAATGAATGAAGCAAATGAGACAAACCTAGTTTTCCTGTTCTTTTTTCTTTTAATTCTTTCCGGTTTCATTTTCTTTTATTAATATATTAATTGGAAAAATGAAAAAAAAATAAGAAAAATTAGGCGCCTAAATTGGCGCTACTTTTCTTTTCTTTTCTAGTTAAATAAAATCCTACACAACAACTTGTTTTAATTTTGGTCTTTAGATATTATATACCGACCCTTTCTTTTCGGATCACTAAAGGTGACCGTTGGTATATAAACAAATTTTTTGTAGTCTGACTTAAACTCGTCTTGAAGGTTCAATTTACTTCGTCTTGATTTCAATTCGACTCGTCTTGAAGTTTCATGTTACGACTTATCTTGAAGTTTCAACTTTCGTCTCAGTTTCAATTTAGAGCTCGTCTTGAAGTTTCAACTTAGGCTCGTCTTCGAGAAGATTCATCTGATCCTTTCGAGAAGTTTCAACATGACTCGTCTCGAAGTTTCAACTTGACCGCTCTTCAAGTTTCAACCGACTCGTCTGAAGTTTCAACTTCGACTCGTCTCGAGTTTCAACTTCACCCTTCATCGAAGATTCAACTTGACTCGTCTTGAAGTTTCAACTTATGACTCGTCTTGAAGTTTCAATTCGACTCGCCAGTTTCAACCGGACTCGTCTTTAGGTTTCAACCGATCCTTCATCAAAGTTTCAACCTGATCCTCGGAAGTTTCAATTTCTAATTCTTGGAAGTTTAAACTTGACACTTCTTAGAAGTTTCAACCCGACTCGTCTTGAGAATTTTCAACTTGACTCTTCTTGAAAGTTTAACCCGACTCTTCTTGAGTTTCATCTTCGACTCTTCTTGAAGTTTCAACTTATCCTTCTTGAAGTTTCAACTTTTACCCTTCATCGAAGTTTCAACTTCTAACTTTTCTTGGTTTCAACTTCACTCGTCTTGATGGTTTCAACCATTTCGTCTTTAAGTTTCAATTTACAGTCTTGAGATGTTTCAATTTTAGACTCGTCTACGAGTTTCAAGTTAGACTCGTCTTGATTTCAACTTGACTCGTCTTGAAGTTTCAATTTCGACTTCGTGTTCGGAGTTTCGACCACAACTTTCGTCTTCGAAGTTTCAACCGATCCTTCATCGAGAAGATTCAACATGACTCGTTCTCAAAGTTTCAACCGACCCTTCTTGAGTTTAACCCGACTCGTCTTCAGTTTCTATTTATGACTCGTCTTGAAGTTTCAACCGCACCCTTGAAGATTCAACTCGGCTCGTCTTGAGAGTTTCAACTTACTTCTTGAAGTTTCAATTTCGACTCGCCATCGAAGTTTCAACTTTTGACTCGTCTTGAAGTTTCAACTTATGATCCTTCATCGAAGTTTCAACTTCTGCTTCTCAAGTTTGAACTTGATTCTTCGAGTTTAAACCGACTCTTCTTCTAAGTTTCAACCGACTCGTCTTGAAAAGTTTCAACTTCTGACTCTTCTTAAAAATATTCAACTCCTGACTCTTCTTCAGAAGTTTCATCTTTTGACTCTTCTTCAGAAATTTCAACTTTTGGTAGTTATTTAGAGTTTGACCCGACCCTTCATCGAAGTTTCAACTTGGGCTAGATCTTGAGATTTCAACTTGTTACTCTTCTTCAGAAGTTTCAACTTTTAACTTGTTTTTCCGAAGTTTTAACTTCTGACTCATCATCAGAAGTTTCAACTTCTGACTCGTCTTCAGAAGTTTCAACTTCTAACTCGTCGTCAGAAGTTAAAACTTCTGACTCGTCTTCAGTTTCACACGACTCGTCTTCAGTTTCAACTTACATCATGCGAGTTTCAACTTGAACCTTCTTGAGTTTCATCTTCTTACTCGTCTTGAGAAGTTTCAACCCACTTCGTCTTCGAAGTTTCAATTTAGAGCTAAATCTTGAGAGTTTCAACTTCTGACTCGTCTTCAGAAGTTTCAAGTTTTGAATCGTCTTCAGAAGTTTCAATTTCTGACTCATCTTCAGAAGTTTCAACATCTGACTCGTCTTCAGAAGTTTCAATTTCTGATCCTTCATCAGAAGTTTCAACTTATGACTCGTCCTCAGAAGTTTGAACTTCTGATTCTTCTTCAGAAGTTTAAAATTCTGACTCTTCTTTAGAAGTTTCAACATCTGACTCGTCTTCAGAAGTTAAAACTTCTGACTCGTCTTCAGAAGTTTCAACTTCTGACTCGTCTTCAGAAGTTTCAATTTCTGACTCGTCTTCAGAAGTTTCAATTTCTGACTCGTCTTAAGAAGTTTTAAGTTTTGAATCGTCTTCAAAAGTTTCAATTTCTGACTCGTCTTCAGAAGTTTCAACATTTGACACGTCTTCAGAAGTTTTAACTTCTGATCCTTCATCAGAAGTTTCAAGTTATGACTCGTCCTCAGAAGTTTCAACTTCTGACCCTTCTTAAGAAGTTTAAATTTCTAACACAAATTGGAAGTTTAATTTCTCACTCTTCGGAAGTTTCAACTTCTTACCTTCATCAGTATAACCTTTCGTCTTGAGAAGTTTAAACTTGACTCGTCTTCGAGTTTCAATTTTCGTTCGAGGAAGTTTCAACCGACTCTTCTTCAAAGTTTCATCCTATGACTCTCTTGAAGTTTCAACTTGACTCGTCAGTTTCAACTTCTTTTCGTCTTCAGTTTCAACTTGACAGTCTTCGAAGTTTCAATTTATGACTCGTCTTAAGATGTTTCAATTTCGACTCGTCTTGAAATTTTCAAGTTAAACTCGTCTTGAAGTTTCATCTTCTAACTTGTCTTAAGTTTTCAATTTCGACTCGTCTTGGAAGTTTCAACTTGACTCGTCTTAAATTTTCAACCGATCCTTCTTGAAGAAGTTTCAACTTATGACTCTTTTCGGAGTTTCAACTTGACCCTTCTCGAAGTTTCATCTTAACTTCGTCTTGAAGTTTTAACAGATCCTCTTGAAGTTTCAACTTCAACCTCATCGGAAGTTTCAACCGACTCATCTTGAAGTTTCAACCACTCGTCCTGAAGTTTCAACCGACTCGTCTTCGAAGTTAAAACTTGACTAATCTCGAAGTTTCAACTTACAGATGTCTTCAGTTTCAACTTCTATCCACTTCGAAATTTCAACACAGACCTTCTTGAAGTTTCATGTTACGATCTGAGAAGTTTCAACACTTCTTCTCGTCTTCAAAGTTTCAACTTGACTCGTCTTGTAAGTTTCAATTCGGCTCGTCTTGAAGTTTCAATTTGGTAGCCTGAAGTTTCAAGTTAGATAAATCTTGAAGTTTCAATTTGACTCGTCTTGAAGTTTCAACATCGTCTTGAAGTTTCACTTGATCCTTCATCAGTTTCAACTTATGGTGGTCCTCAAAGTTTGAACTTGATTCTTCTTCAAAGTTGAAACTTGACTCTTACGTGGAAGTTCAACCCGACTCGTCTTGAGAAGTTTCACTTGACTCTTCTTGAGAAAATTCAATTCGACTCATCTTGTGAACACTTCTTTCTTCGAAGTTTCAACCATTGGTCTTCGATTAAAACTTAAATCTTCAGTTTCAACTTGACTCGTCTTGAGTTTCAACCATCCCTTCTAGTTTCAACTTCTAAACCTTCTTGAAGTTTCATCTTGACTCGTTGAGAAGTTTCAAGTTCTTGTCGTCTTGAAGTTTCAATTTAAACTCGTCTTGAAGTTTCAACATCGACTCGACTTGAAGTTTCAACCGATCCTTCATCAAAAGTTTCAACTTATGACTTGTCCTCAAAAGTTTCAACTTCTGAACCTTCTTCAGAAGTTTCATCTTCTGACTCGTCTTGAGAAGTTTCAACTTCTTACTCGTCTTCAAAAGTTTCAACTTCTGACTCGTCTTCAGAAGTTTCAATTTCTGACTCGTCTTCAGAAGCTTCAATTTCTGACTCGTCTTAAGAAGTTTCAAGTTACGATAGTCTTGAAGTTTCGATTTCGACTAAGTCTTCATAAGTTTCAACATTTGACACGTCTTCAGAAGTTTTAACTTCTGATCCTTCATCAGAAGTTTCAAGTTATGACTCGTCCTCAGAAGTTTCAACTTTTGACCCTTCTTAAGAAGTTTAAATTTCTAACTCGTCTTCAGAAGTTTTAATTTCTCACTCGTCTTCAGAAGTTTCAACTTCTTACCCTTCATCAGAAGTATAACCTTCTGACTCGTCTTGAGAAGTTTAAACTTCTGACTCGTCTTCAGAAGTTTCAATTTCTGACTCGCCTTCAGAAGTTTCAACTTCTGACTCTTCTTCAAAAGTTTCATCCTATGACTCTTCTTTAGAAGTTTCAACTTCTGACTCGTCTTCAGAAGTTTCAACTTCTTACTCGTCTTCAGAAGTTTCAACTTCTGACTCGTCTTCAGAAGTTTCAATTTATGACTCGTCTTCAGATGTTTCAATTTCTGACTCGTCTTCAGAAGTTTCAAGTTCTGACTCGTCTTCAGAAGTTTCATCTTCTAACTTGTCTTAAGAAGTTTCAATTTCTGACTCGTCTTCAGAAGTTTCAACTTGACTAAATCTTAAATTTTCAACTTGATCCTTCTTGAAGTTTCAACTTATGACTCTTCGAAGTTTCAACTTGACCCTTCTTGAGTTTCATCCTTCTCGTCTTGAAGTTTTAACTTCTGACTCGTCTTCAGAAGTTTCAACTTCTTAACCCTCATCAAAAGTTTCAACTTCTGACTCATCTTCAGAAGTTTCAACTTGACTAAATCGAAGTTTCAACTTCTGACTCGTCTTCAGAAGTTAAAACTTCTGACTCGTCTTCAGTTTCAACTTAGATCGTCTTGAAGTTTCAACTTCATCCCTTCTTGAAATTTCAATTTCGAACCTTCGAAGTTTCAATTACGACTCGTCTTGAGAAGTCTCAACTTCTTACTCGTCTTCAAAAGTTTCAACTTCTGACTCGTCTTCATAAGTTTCAATTTCTGACTCGTCTTCAGAAGTTTCAATTTCTGACTCGCCTTCAGAAGTTTCAAGTTCTGAATCGTCTTCAGAAGTTTCAATTTCTGACTCGTCTTCAGAAGTTTCAACATCTGACTCGTCTTCAGAAGTTTCAACTTCTGATCCTTCATCAGAAGTTTCAACTTATGACTCGTCCTCAAAAGTTTGAACTTCTGATTCTTCTTCAGAAGTTTAAACTTCTGACTCTTCTGTGGAAGTTTCAACTTCTGACTCGTCTTGAGAAGTTTCAACTTCTGACTCTTCTTGAGAAAATTCAACTTCTGACTCATCTTCAGAAGTTTCAACTTCTGACTCTTCTTCAGAAGTTTCAACTTCTGACTGGTCTTCAGAAGTTAAAACTTCTGACTCGTCTTTAGAAGTTTCAACTTTTGACTCGTCTTCAGAAGTTTCAACTTCTGTCCCTTCTTCAGAAGTTTCAACTTCTAAACCTTCTTCAGAAGTTTCGTCTTCTGACTCGTGTTGAGAAGTTTCATGTTCTTAATCGACAAGTTTCAATTTCTGACTCGTCTTCAGAAGTTTCAACATCTGACTCGACTTCAGAAGTTTCAACTTCTGATCCTTCATCAAAAGTTTCAACTTATGACTTGTCCTCAAAAGTTTCAACTTCTGACCGTTCTTCAGAAGTTTCAATTTCTGACTCGTTTTCAGGAGTTTCAACTTCTCACCGTCTTGAAGAAGTTTCACCCCTTCATCAAAGTTTCAACCGACTCGTCTTGAAGTTCAATTACTTCGTCTTAAAGTTTCAATTTCGACTCGCCTGATAGTTTCAACTTCAGAGTTTTCTTCAGAAGTTTCATCTTATGACTCTACTTCAGAAGTTTCAACTTCTGACTCGTCTTCAGAAGTTTCAACTTCTTACTCGTCTTCAGAAGTTTCAACTTCTGACTCGTCTTCAGAAGTTTCAATTTATGACTCGTCTTGGATGTTTCAATTTCGACTCGTCTTGAGTTTCAAGTTCGACTCGTCTTGAAGTTTCAACTTCTAACTTGTCTTGATTTCAACTTCAAATCTTGAAGTTTCAACCGACTCGTCATCAGTTTCAACTTGACTCGTTTAAATTTTTAACCCGATCCTTCGTGAAGTTTCAACTTATAACTCTTCCTCGAAGTTTCAACCGACCCTTCTTCGAGTTTCATCTTAACTCGTCTTGAAGTTTCAACTTGACTCGTCTGAAGTTTCAACTTCACCCTTCATCGAAGTTTCAACCGAGTCGTCTTGAAGTTTCATCTTGACTCGTCTTGAAGTTTCAATTTACGACTCCCCTAAGTTTAACCGACTCGTCTTAAGTTTCAACCGGCTCGTCTTGAAGTTTCAACCGAGTCGTCTTGAAGTTTCAGCTGGCGACTCGTCATCGAGTTTCAACTTGACTCTTCTTCAAGTTTCAACCGACTTTGCTTCAGTTTAACCGACTCGTCTTGAAATTTCAATTTCGACGTCTCGAGTTTCAACCGACTCGTCTTGAAGTCTCAACTTCGATCCTTCATCGAGACGTTTCAACTTCTAACTTGTCCTCGGAAGTTTCAACGATTCTTCTCAGTTTAAACTTGACTCTTCTTTAAGTTTCAACTTAACTCTTCTTGAAGTTTCAACTTGACCCTTCTTGAGTTCAACTTGGACCCTTCGAAGTTTCAACTTGACTCATCTTCGAAACTTCAACCGGCTCGTCTTGAAGTTTCAATTTCTGACTCGTCTTCACAAGTTTCAAGTCTTGACTCGTCTTGAAAATTTCAATGTCGACTCGTCTTGAAGTTTCAACTTGACTCGTCTTCGAAGTTTCAACTTGTGACTCGTCTTGAAGTTTCAAGTTCGACTCGTCTTAGAAATTAAACTTGATTCTTCTTGGTTTAAACTTGGACTCTTCTTTAAGAAGTTTCAACTTGTCTCTTCTTGAAGTTTCAACCCGACCGCTTCAGTTTCAACGGACCCTTCATCGAAGTTTCAACCCGACTCGTCTTCGAAGCTTCAACTTGACTCGTCTTGAAGCTTCACTTGACTCGTCTTGAAGTTTCAATCTCGACTTCGTCTTGAGTTTCAAGTTCGACTTGTCTTGAGTTTCGACTTCGACTCTTGAGGTTTCAATTTCGACTCGCCTTGATTTCAACCGACATGTCTTGAGTTTCAACCGACTCGTCTTCGAGTTTCAACCATCGTCCTTAAGTTTCAACTTATGACTCGTCTTGAAGTTTCAACCGACTCGTCGTTATAAGTTTCAACTTCGACTCTTCTTGAAGTTTCAACTTGACTCGTCATGAGATGTTTCAACTTCCGACTCTTCTTAAAAAGCGTTTCAACCGACTCTTCGAGTTTCATCTCTGACTCTTCTTGAAGTTTCAACTTGACCCTTCTTGAAGTTTAACTTGACCCTTCATCGGTTTCAACCGACTCGTCTTCAGTTTCAACTTACTCGTTTCAGTTTGACTTCTTCGTCTTGAGTTTGATTTTGACTCGTCTTGAAGTTTCAATTCGACTCGTCTTGAATGTTTCAATTTAACTTCGTCTTCAAAAGTTTCAAGTTCTAACTCGTCTTCAAAAGTTTCAACTTCTGACTCGTCTTCAGAGGTTTCAATTTCTGACTCGCCTTCAGAAGTTTCAACTTCTGACTCGTCTTTAGAAGTTTCAACTTCTCACCCTTCATCAGAAGTTTCAACTTATGATTCGTCCTCAGAAGATTCAACTTCTGACCCTTCCTCAAATGTTTCAACTTCTAACCCGTCTTTAGAAGTTTCAACTTCTGACCCGTCCTGAGAAGTTTCAACGTCTTACCCTTCATCATAAGTTTTCAACTTCTGACTCGTCTTCAGAAATTTCAACTTCTGAATCGTCTTGAGAAGTTTCAAGTTCTGACTCGTCTTCCGAAGATTAAACTTCTGACTCGTCTGGAGAAGTTTCAACTTCTGATTCGTCTTGAGAAGTTTCAATTTCTAACTCCTCTTTAGAAGTTTCAACCGATTCTTCTTGGAAGTTTCAACCCGACTCTTCTTCAAGTTTCAACTAACTCCTCTTGATTTCAACTTATTCATCTTGAGTTTCAAGTTGACTCTTCTTCGAAGTTTCAACTTCGACCGGTCTTGAGTTTCAACCCGACTCTTCATCAGTTTCAACCGACTCGTCTGAAGTTTCAACTTGACTCTTCTTGAAGTTTCAACCTGACTCGTCTTCGAAGTTTCAACCGACTCATCTTCAAAGTTTCAAATCGTTCCTCTATCGAAGTTTCAACTTGACTCGTCCTCGGTTTAAACATCGACCGCTTCTTAAAGTTTCAACTTGACTCGTGTTGAAGTTTCAACTTGACTTCGTCTTGAAGTTTCAACTTCTTCGTTTCATCGATGGTTTCAACCGACTCGTCGAGTTTCAATTTAGACTAGCCTTGAGTTTCAACCGACTCGTCTTGAGTTTCAACCGACTCGTCTTGAAGTTTCAAGTTCGACTCGTCTTGAAGTTTAAACTTGACTGTCTTGAAGTTTCAACTTGATTCGTCTTGAAGTTTCAACCCGACTTTTCTTTGAAGTTTCAACCGACTCGTCTTGAAGTTTCAACCCGACTTTTCTTCAGTTTAAACTTCTAACTCGTCTTGAGATGTTTCAACTTCTGACTCTTCTTGAAAGTTTCAACTTCTGACTCTTCTTTAGAAGTTTCATCTTCCGACTCTTCTTCAGAAGTTTCATCTTCTGACCCTTCTTTAGAAGTTTCAACATCAGACCCTTCATCAGAAATTTCAACTTCTGACTCGTCTTAAGAAGTTTCAACTTCTTACTCGTCTTCAGAAGTTTCAAATTCTGACTCGTCTTCAGAAGTTTCAATTTCTTACTCGTCTTCAGATGTTTCAATTTCTGACTCGTCTTCAGAAGTTTCAAGTTCTGACTCGTCTTCAGAAGTTTCCATTTGTGACTCGTCTTCAGAAGTTTGAACTTCTGACTTGTCTTCAAAATTTTAAACTTCTGACTCGTCTTCAGAAGTTTCAACTTCTGATCCTTCATCAGAAGTTTGAACTTATGACTCGTCCTCGAAGTTTCAACTTCGACCCTTCTTGATTCATCTTGACTCGTCTTCAGTTTCAACTTCTGCCATTGAAGTTTTAACTTGACTCGTCTTGAAGTTTCAACCGACTCCTCTTGAAGTTTCAACTATTTCTTCTTCAGTTTCAACCGACTCTTCTTCAAGTTTCAACTTCTCGTCTTGAAGTTTCAACATCGACTCTTCTTGAAGTTTCAACTTTCTTCAAAGTTTAAACTTGACCTTCTTGAACTTTAAACCGATCTTCTTACGAGTTTCAACTTTTGACTCGTGTTAGAAGTTTCAACCGACTCGTCTTGAAGCTTCAACTTTTACTCGTCTTGAGAAGTTTGGTTTAAACTCGTCTCGAAGTTTCAATTTCGACCCGTCATCGAAGTTTCACGTTTGACTCGTCTTGAGAGTTTCAAGTTCGACTCGTCATCAAGTTTCAATTTGACTCGTCTTGAAGTTTCAATTTAGACTCGTCTTTAAGTTTCAACCGATCCTTCATCGGAAGTTTCAACTTATGACTTGTCCTCTGGTTTTCTTCTTACCGTTCTTGAAGTTTCAACCGACTCGTCTTCAGTTTCAAGTTCTTACCCTTCATCGAGTTTCAACCGACTCGTCTTGAAGTTTCAACTTATGACTCGTCTTTAAAGTTTCAATTTCTGACTCACCTTCAGAAGTTTCAACTTTTGACTCGTCTTCAAAAGTTTCAACTTCAACTTCTTGAAGTTTCAACTTAAAGTCTTCTTGAAGTTTCAACTTGACCCTTCTTCAAAGTTTTAACCGAATCTCTTGAAGTTTCAACTTCTGAATCTTCTTCAGAAGTTTCAACTTCTGAATCTTCTTCAGAAGTTTCAACTTCTGAATCTTCTTCAGAAGTTTCAACTTCTGAATCTTCTTCAGAAGTTTCAACTTCTAACTCGTCTTCAGAAGTTTCAACTTCTGACTCGTTTTCAGAAGTTTCAACTTTTGACTCGTCTTATGAAGTTTCAACTTCTTACTCGTCTTCAGAAGTTTCAACTTCTGACTCGTCTTCAGAAGTTTCAATTTCTGACTCGTCTTCAGAAGTTTCAAATTTTAACTCCTCTTCAGAATTTTTAAGTTCTGACTCGTCTTCAGAAGTTTCAAGTGCTGACTCGTCTTCAGAAATTTCAATGTCTGACTCGTCATCAAAAGTTTCAACTTCTGACTCGTCTTCAGAAGTTTCAACTTGTGACTCGTCTTCAGAAGTTTCAAGTTCTGACTCGTCTTCCGAAGATTAAACTTAGATTCTCCTGAGTTTAAACTTGACTCTTCTTTAAGTTTCAACCGACTCTTCTTGGAAGTTTCAACTTGACCCTTCTTCAAGTTTCAACTGGACCCTTCATCGAGTTTCCACTTGACTCATCTTCGAAGCAAACACGCCTCGTCTTGAAGCTTCACTTGACTCGTCTTCAGAAGTTTCAATTTCTGACTCGTCTTCAGATGTTTCAATCTCTGACTCGTCTTCAGAAGTTTCAAGTGCTGACTCGTCTTCAGAAATTTCAATGTCTGACTCGTCATCAAAAGTTTCAACTTCTGACTTGTCTTTAGAAGTTTCAACTTGTGACTCGTCTTGAGAAGTTTCAAGTTCTGACTCGTCTTCCGAAGATTAAACTTCTGATTCTTCTTCAGAAGTTTAAACTTCAGACTCTTCTTTAGAAGTTTCAACTTCTGACTCTTCTTGATTTCAACGACCCTTCTTGAGTTTCAACCGGACCCTTCATCGAGTTTCAACTTACTCATCTTCGAGCTTCAACTTCGACTCGTCTTGAAGCTTGACTTGACTCGTCTTCAGAAGTTTCAATTTCTGACTCGTCTTCAGATGTTCAATTTTTGACTCGTCTTCAGAAGTTTCAAGTTCTGACTTGTCTTCAGAAGTTTCAGCTTCTGAATCGTCTTCAGGGGTTTCAATTTCTGACTCGCCTTCAGAAGTTTCAACTTCTGACATGTCTTCAGAAGTTTCAACTTCTGACTCGTCTTCAGAAGTTTCAACTTCTGATCCTTCAACAGAAGTTTCAACTTCTGACTCGTCGTTTATAAGTTTCAACTTCTGACTCTTCTTCAGAAGTTTCAACTTCTGACTCGTCATGAGATGTTTCAACTTCTGACTCTTCTTGAAACGTTTCAACTTCTGACTCTTCTTCAGAAGTTTCATCTCCTGACTCTTCTTCAAAGTTTCAACTTCTGACCCTTCTTCAGAAGTTTTAACTTCAGACCCTTCATCAGAAGTTTCAACTTCTGACTCGTCTTCAGAAGTTTCAACCCGACTCTTCTTGATTTCAACTTGACTCGTCTTCAGTTTCAACCGACTCATCTTCAAAGTTTCAAATCATCCTTTATCGAAGTTTCAACCGACTCGTCCTCAGGAGTTTAAACATCTGACCCTTCTTCAAAAGTTTCAACTTCTGACTCGTATTCAGAAGTTTCAACTTCTGACTCATTTTCAGAAGTTTCAACTTCTTACGTTTCATCAGTAGTTTCAACTTCTGACTCGCCTTCAGAAGTTTCAACTTCTGACTCGTCTTCAGAAGTTTCAACTTCTGACTCGTCTTGAGAAGTTTCAAGTTCTGACTCGTCTTGAGAAGTTTCAACTTCTGATTCGTCTTGTGAAGTTTCAACTTCTTACTCGTCTTGAGAAGTTTTAACTTCTTACTCCTCTTCAAAAGTTTCAACTACTGATTCTTCTTCAGAAGTTTCAACTTCTGACTCTTCTTTAGAAGTTTCAACTTCTGACTCATCTTCAGAAGTTTCAATTTCTGACTCTTCTTCAGAAGTTTAAACTTCTAACTCGTCTTGAGATGTTTCAACTTCTGACTCTTCTTGAAAAGTTTCAACTTCTGACACTTCTTTAGAAGTTTCATCTTGAAACTCTTCTTGAGTTTCATCTTGGCTTCTTGAAGTTTCAACATCAGACCCTTCATCTGAAGTTTCAACTTCTGACTAGTCTTAAGAAGTTTCAACTTCTTACTCGTCTTCAGAAGTTTCAAATTCTGACTCGTCTTCAGAAGTTTCAATTTCTGACTCGTCTTCAGATGTTTCAATTTCTGACTCGTCTTCAGAAGTTTCAAGTTCTGACTCGTCTTCAGAAGTTTCAACTTCTGACTCGTCTTAGAAGTTTTCCATTTGTGACTCGTCTTCAGAAGTTTTACTTCTGACTTGTCTTCAAAAGTTTAAACTTCTGACTCGTCTTCAGAAGTTTCAGTTTCTGATCCTTCATCAGAAGTTTGATCTTATGACTCGTCCTCAGAACTTTCAACTTCTGACCCTTCTTCAGAAGATTCATCTTCTGACTCGTCTTCACAAGTTTCAACTTCTTACCCTTCATCAGAAGTTTTAACTTCTGACTCGTCTTGAGAAGTTTCAACTTCTGACTCCTCTTCAGAAGTTTCAACTTCTATTTCTTCTTCAGAAGTTTCAACTTCTGACTCTTCTTTAGAAGTTTCAACTTGACTCGTCTTGAGTTTCAATCGACTCTTCTTGAAGTTTCAACTTCTTACTCGTCTTGAGAAGTTTCAACCGACTCTTCAGTTTCAACTTCGACTCTTCTTCAAAAGTTTAAACTTCTGACCCTTCTTCAGAACTTTAAACTTCAGAATCTTCTTCTGAAGTTTCAACTTTTGACTCGTCTTGAGTTTCAACCGACTCGTCTTGAAGCTTCACTTTTCTCATCTTGAGTTTGACTTCTAACTCGTCCTCAGAAGTTTCAATTTCTGACCCGTCTTCAGTAGTTTCATGTTTTGACTCGTTTTCAGAAGTTTCAAGTTCTGACTCGTCTTCAGAAGTTTCAATTTCTGACTCGTCTTGAGAAGTTTCAATTTCTGACTCGTCTTTAGAATTTTCAACTTCTGATCCTTCATCAGAAGTTTCAACTTATGACTTCTCCTCACAAGTTTTTACTTCTTACCGTTCTTCAAAAGTTTCAACTTCTGACTCGTCTTCAGAAGTTTCAACTTCTTACCCTTCATCAGAAGTTTCAACTTCTGACTCGTCTTGAGAAGTTTCAACTTATGACTCATCTTTAAAAGTTTCAATTCGACTCGCCTTGGAAGTTTCAACTTTGACTCGTCTTCAAAGTTTCAACCGACTCTTCTTGAGTTTCAACCAGTGTTCTTGAAGTTTCAACTTGACCCTTCTTCAAAGTTTTAACCAGATCTTCTTGAAGTTTCAACTTGAATCTTCTTGAAGTTTCAACTTCTAACGTCTTGAAGTTTCAACCACTTCGTTTGAGTTTCAACTTTTGACTCGTCTTATGAAGTTTCAACTTCTTACTCGTCTTCAGGAGTTTCAACTTCTGACTCGTCTTCAGAAGTTTCAATTTCTTACTCGTCTTCAGAAGTTTCAAATTCTAACTCCTCTTCAGAAGTTTCAAGTTCTGACTCGTCTTCAGACGTTTCAAGTGCTGACTCGTCTTCAGAAATTTCAATGTCTGACTCGTCATCTGAAGTTTCAACTTCTGACTCGTCTTCAGAAGTTTCAACTTGTGACTCCTTCTTCATAAGTTTCAACTTCTGACTCGTCTTCAGAAGTTTCAACTTCTAGATCTTCTTGAGAAATTTCCAGTTCTGACTCTTCTTCAGAAGTGTCATCTTGTAACTCTTCTTCAAAGTTTCAACCACGCTTCTTGAAGTTTCAACTTTTGACCCTTGAGAGATGTTTCAACCGACCCTTGATGAAGTTTCAACCGATCGTCTTGAGTTTCAACTTGACTTGTCTTTAAGTTTCAACCGACTCGTCTTGAGGAAGATTCAACGACTCGTCTTCAAGTTTCAATTTGACTCGTCTTGAAGTTAAACTTGACTCGTCTTGAAGTTTCAACTACTCGTCTTCAAAATTTCAACCGATCCTTGATCGAGTTTCAACTTTCGACTCGTCGTCGGAAGTTTCAACCGACCCATCTTGAGTTTCAACTTCTTCGTCTTCAAAGTTTCAACTTGCTCGTCTTGAGTTCCAACTTCTTCGTTTCATCACTAGTTTCAACTTCTGACTCGTCTTCAGAAGTTTCAATTTCTTACTCGCCTTCAGGAGTGTCAACTTCTGACTCGTCTTCAGAAGTTTCAACTTCTGACTCGTTTTGAGAAGTTTCAAGTTCTGACTCGTCTTGAGAAGTTTAAACTTCGACTCGTCTTGAAGTTTCAACCGATTCGTCTTGAAGTTTCAACCGACTCGGCGAAGTTTTAACTTGACTCCTCTCAAAGTTTCAACTCACGATTCTTCTTGAAGTTTCAACTTCTAACTCTTCTTTAAGTTTCAACCGACTCGTCTTGAAGTTTCAACCGACTCTTCTTTAGAAGTTTAAACTTGACTCGTCTTGAGAAGTTTAAACTTGACTCTTCTTGAAAGTTTCAACGGACTCTTCTTTGAAGTTTCATCTTGACTCTTCTTGAAGTTTCATCTTGACCCTTCTTTAGAAGTTTCAACATCGGACACTTCATCGAAGTTTCAACCGACTCGTCTTCGAGTTTCAACTTCTTTTCGTCTTCGAAGTTTCAAATTCTTCGTCTTGAAGTTTCAATTCGACTCGTCTTCAGATGTTTCAATTTCTGACTCTTCTTCAAAAGCTTCAACTTCGGTCTTCTTGAAGTTTCAACCGACCCTTCTTCAAGTTTTAACCCAGATCTTCTTGAAGTTTCAACTCTGAATCTTCTTGATTTAAACTTGACTCGTCTTCGAGAAGATTCGGTTTACGATCCTTCATTGAGTTTGAACTTATGACTCGTCCTCAGAAGTTTCAACTTCTAACCCTTCTTGAAGATTCATCTTGACTCGTCTTCAAGTTTCAACTTACTTACCCTTCATCGAAGTTTCAACTTGACTCGTCTTGCAGTTTCAACCGACTCCTCTTGAAGTTTCAACCTCTTCTTCGAGTTTCAACCCGACTCTTCTTTAAGTTTCAACCACTCGTCTTCAAAATTTTCAACATCTGACTCTTCTTCAGAAGTTTCAACTTCTTACTCGTCTTGAGAAGTTTCAACTTCTGACTCTTCTTCAGAAGTTTCAACTTCCGACTCTTCTTCAAAAGTTTAAACTTCTGACCCTTCTTCAGAACTTTCAACCGGATCTTCTTACGATTTTCAACTTCTGACTCGTCTTCCGAAGTTTCAACTTCTGACTCGTCTTCAGAAGCTTCAACTTTTTACTCGTCTTCAGAAGTTTCAGTTTCTAACTCGTCCTTAGAAGTTTCAATTTCTGACTCGTCTTCAGAAGTTTCATGTTCTGACTCGTCTTCAGAAGTTTCAAGTTCTGACTCGTCTTCAGCAGTTTCAATTTCTGACTCGTCTTGAGAAGTTTCAATTTCTGACTCGTCTTTAGAAGTTTCAACTTCTGATCCTTCATCAGAAGTTTCAACTTATGACTTGTCCTTACAAGTTTTTACTTCTGACCCTTCTTCAGAAGTTTCAACTTCTGACTCGTCTTCAGAAGTTTCAACTTCTTACCCTTCATCAGGAGTTTCAACTTCTGACTCGTCTTGAGAAGTTTCAACTTATGACTCATCTTTAGAAGTTTCAATTTCTGACTCGCCTTCAGAAGTTTCAACTTTTGACTCGTCTTCAAAAGTTTCAACTTCTGACTCTTCTTCAAAAGTTTCAACTTAGGTCTTCTTGAGAGTTCAACCCGACCCTTCTTCAAAGTTTAACTTGGATCTTCTTCAAAAGTTTCAACTTCTGAATCTTCTTCAAAAGTTTCAACTTCTGACTCGTCTTCAGAAGTTTCAACTTCTGACTCGTTTTCAGAAGTTTCAACTTTTGACTCGTCTTCAGATGTTTCAACTTCTTTTCGTCTTGAAGTTTCAACCGACTCGTCTTGAGTTTCAATTGCTGACTCGTCTTCAGAAGTTTCAAACTCTAACTCCTCTTCAGAAGTTTCATGTTCTGACTCGTCTTCAGAAGTTTCAAGTGTTGACTCGTCTTCAGAAATTTCAATGTCGACATCATGAAGTTTCAACTTGACTCGTCTTCAGTTTCAACTTGACTCCTTCTTCATAAGTTTCAACTTCGCCTCGTCTTGAAGTTTCAACCACGGATCTTCTTGAAGTTTCGATTCGACTCTTCTTCAGAAGTGTCATCTTGTAACTCTTGTTCAGAAGTTTAAACTTCTGACCCTTCTTTTGAAGTTTCAACTTGACCCTTGAAAATGTTTCAACCGACCCTTGATGAGTTTCAACCGACTCGTCTTGAAGTTTCAACTTGACTTGTCTTGTTTCAACCGACTCGTCTTGATTTCAACCGACACGTTTGAAGTTTCAATTTCGACTCGTCTTCAAAGTTTCAACCGACTCGCCAGGTTCCAACTTGACTCGTCTTCAAAGTTTCAACCGATCCTTCATCGAAGTTTCAACTTCGACTCGTCCTCGGAACTTTCAACTTGACCCTTCTTCAAGTTTCAACTTCTAACTTCGTCTTGAGTTTCAACTTGACTCGTCTTGAAGTTTGAACAGCGTCTTGAAGTTTCAATTTCGACTCGCGTTCGAAGTTTCAACTTAACTTCGTCTTGAAATTTTAACCGATCCTTCGCCAGTTTCAACTCTAACTCATCCTTAAAGTTTCAACATTCGATTCTTCTTGAAGTTTCAACCGACTATTCTTTAAGTTTCAACTTGACTCGTCTTCAAAGTTTCAACTTGACTCGTCTTGAAGTTAAAACTTGACTCGTCTTGAAGTTTCAACCGACTCATCTTCGAAGTTTCAACTTACATCCATTCTTCGAAGTTTCAACTTACGAACCTTCTTCAGTTTCAACCGACTCGTCTTCAGTTTCAATTTCTGACTCATCTTCAGAAGTTTCCATTTCTGACTCGTCTTCAGAAGTTTCAAGTTCTGAATCGTCTTTAGAAGTTTCAATTTCAGAATCGTCTTCAGAAGTTTCAACATCTGACTCGTCTTCAGAAGTTTCAACTTCTGATCCTTCATCAGATGTTTCAACTTATGACTCGTCCTCAGAAGTTTCAACTTCTGACCCTTCTTCAGAAGTTTGAATTTCTGACTCGTCTTGAGAAATTTCAACCGACTAAATCTTCAGATTCAATTTCTGACTCGCCTTCAGAAGTTTCAACTTCTGACTCTTCTTCAGAAGTTTCATCTTATGACTCTTCTTCAGAAGTTTCAACTTCTGACTCGTCTTCAGAAGTTTCAACTTCTTACTCGTCTTCAGAAGATTCAACTTCTGACTCGTCTTCAGAAGTTTCAATTAATGACTCGTCTTCAGATGTTTCAATTTCTGGCTCGTCTTCAGAAGTTTCAACTTCTGACTCGTTTTCAGAAGTTTCAACTTCTAACTCGTCTTCAAAAGTTTCAACTTCTGACTCGAAGTTTCAACTTCTGACTCGTCTTAAGAATTTTCAATTTCTGATCCTTCATCAGAAGTTTCAACTTATCACTCTTCCTCAGAAGTTTCAACTTCTGACCCTTCTTCAGAAGTATCATCTTCTAACTCGTCTTCAGAAGTTTCAACTTTTGACTCGTCTTCAGAAGTTTCAAGTTCTTACCCTTCATCAAAAGTTTCAACTTCTGACTCATCTTTAGAAGTTTCAACTTATGACTCGTCTTAAGCTAAAACTTAGACTCGTCTTGAAGTTTCTTGACTCATCTTGAAGTTTCAACCACATCCCTCTTCAGTTTCAACTTAGACCTTCTTGAGTTTCATCTTCTAACTCGTCTTGAGAAGTTTCAACTTCTTACTCGTCTTCAGAAGTTTCAACTTCTGACTCGTCTTCAGAAGTTTCAATTATTGACTCGTCTTCAAAAGTATCAAGTTCTGAATCGTCTTCAGAAGTTTCAATTTCTAACTCGTCTTCAGAAGTTTCAACATCTGACTCGTCTTCAGAAGTTTCAACTTCTGATCCTTCATCAGAAGTTTCAACTGATGACTCGTCCTTAGAAGTTTGAGCTTCTGATTCTTCTTCAGAAGTTTAAACTTCTGACTCTTCTTTAGAAGTTTCAACTTCTGACTCGTCTTGAGAAGTTTCAACTTCTGACTCTTCTTGAGAAAATTTAACTTCTGACTCTTCTTCAGAAGTTTCATCTTTTGACTCTTCTTCAGAAGTTTCAACTTTTGACCCTTCTTCAGAAGTTTCAACTTCCGAGTGTTCTTCAGAAGTTTCAACTTCTGACCCTTCTTCAAAGTTTAACCGAGATCTTCTTGATTTCAACTTCGAATCTTCTTGATTTCAACCTAACTCGTCTTCAGAAGTTTCAACTTCTGACTCGTTTTCAGAAGTTTCAACTTTTGACTCGTCTTATGAAGTTTCAACTTCTTACTCGTCTTCAGAAGTTTCAACTTCTGACTCGTCTTCAGAAGTTTCAATTTCTTACTCGTCTTCAGAAGTTTCAAATTCTAACTCCTCTTCAGAAGTTTCAAGTTCTGACTCGTCTTCAGACGTTTCAAGTGCTGACTCGTCTTCAGAAATTTCAATGTCTGACTCGTCATCAGAAGTTTCAACTTCTGACTCGTCTTCAGAAGTTTCAACTTGTGACTCCTTCTTCATAAGTTTCAACTTCTGACTCGTCTTCAGAAGTTTCAACTTCTAGATCTTCTTGAGAATTTCCAGTTCTGACTCTTCTTCAGAAGTGTCATCTTGTAACTCTTCTTCAGAAGTTTCAACCCCTTCTTCAGAAGTTTCAACTTTTGACCCTTGAGATGTTTCAACTTGACCCTTGATGAAGTTTCAACCGAGTCGTCTTGAAGTTTCAACCGACTTGTCTTTAAGTTTCAACTTCGACTCGTCTTGATTCAACTTGACTCGTCTTCGAGTTTCAATTTCGACTCGTCTTGAAGTTTAAACTTGACTCGTCTTCGAGTTTCAACTTGACTCGTCTTCAAAATTTCAACCGATCCTTGATCGGTTTCAACTTCTGACTCGTCGTCAGAAGTTTCAACTTCTGACCCATCTTCAGAAGTTTCAACTTCTAACTCGTCTTCAAAAGTTTCAACTTCTGACTCGTCTTCAGAAGTTCCAACTTCTTACGTTTCATCACTAGTTTCAACTTCTGACTCGTCTTCAGAAGTTTCAATTTCTTACTCGCCTTCAGAAGTGTCAACTTCTGACTCGTCTTCAGAAGTTTCAACTTCTGACTCGTTTTGAGAAGTTTCAAGTTCTGACTCGTCTTGAGAAGTTTAAACTTCTGACTCGTCTTGAGAAGTTTCAACTTCTGATTCGTCTTGAGAAGTTTCAACTTCTGACTCGGCTTGAGAAGTTTTAACTTCTGACTCCTCTTCAAAAGTTTCAACTACTGATTCTTCTTCAGAAGTTTCAACTTCTAACTCTTCTTTAGAAGTTTCAACTTCTGACTCGTCTTCAGAAGTTTCAACTTCTGACTCTTCTTTAGAAGTTTAAACTTCTGACTCGTCTTGAGAAGTTTAAACTTCTGACTCTTCTTGAAAAGTTTCAACTTCGGACTCTTCTTTAGAAGTTTCATCTTCTGACTCTTCTTCAGAAGTTTCATCTTCTGACCCTTCTTTAGAAGTTTCAACATCAGACACTTCATCAGAAGTTTCAACTTCTGACTCGTCTTCAGAAGTTTCAACTTCTTACTCGTCTTCAGAAGTTTCAAATTCTAACTCGTCTTCAGAAGTTTCAATTTCTGACTCGTCTTCAGATGTTTCAATTTCTGACTCTTCTTCAGCTTCACTTCGAGTCTTCTTGAAGTTTCAACCGACCCTTCTTCAAAGTTTAACCACGATCTTCTTGAAGTTTCAACTTCTGAATCTTCTTCAGAAGTTTAAACTTCTGACTCGTCTTCGAAGATTGGGTTTCGATCCTTCATCAAGTTTGAACTTATGACTCGTCCTCGAAGTTTCAACTTAACCCTTCTTGAAGATTCATCTTGACTCGTCTTCAAGTTTCAACTTCTTACCCTTCATCGAAGTTTCAACTTGACTCGTCTTGAAGTTTCAACCGACTCCTCTTGAAGTTTCAACCACATTTCTTCTTGAAGTTTCAACCGACTCTTCTTTAAGTTTCAACCGACTCGTCTTCAAAATTTTCAACATCGACTCTTCTTGAGTTTCAACTTCTTACTCGTCTTGAGAAGTTTCAACCGACTCTTCTTCAAGTTTCAACTTGACTCTTCTTCAAAGTTTAAACTTGACCCTTCTTGAACTTTCAACCAGATCTTCTTACGAATTTTCAACCGACTCGTCTTCGAGTTTCAACCGACTCGTCTTGAGCTTCACTTTTACTCGTCTTGAAGTTTGGTTTCTAACTTCGTCCTTAGAAGTTTCAATTTCGACTCGTCTTGAAGTTTCATATTGACTCGTCTTGAAGTTTCAAGTTCGACTCGTCTTGTGATTTCAATTTCGACTCGTCTTGAAGTTTCAATTTCGACTCGTCTTTAGAAGTTTCAACTTCGATCCTTCATCGAAGTTTCAACATGACTTGTCCTTACAAGTTTTACTTGACCCTTCTTGAAGTTTCAACTTGACTCGTCTTGAGTTTCAACTTACCCTTCATCGGAGTTTCAACTTCTGACTCGTCTTGAGAAGTTTCAACTTATGACTCATCTTTAGAAGTTTAAATTTCTGACTCGCCTTCAGAAGTTTCAACTTTTGACTCGTCTTCAAAAGTTTCAACTTCTGACTCTTCTTCAAAAGTTTCAACTTAGGTCTTCTTGAGTTTCAACCGACCCTTCTTCAAAGTTTTAACCACGAATCTTCTTCAAAGTTTCAACTTGATCTTCTTCAAAAGTTTCAACTTCTGACTCGTCTTCAGAAGTTTCAACTTCTGACTCGTTTTCAGAAGTTTCAACTTTTGACTCGTCTTCAGATGTTTCAACTTCTTACTCGTCTTCAGAAGTTTCAACTTCTGACTCGTCTTCAGAAGTTTCAATTGCTGACTCGTCTTCAGAAGTTTCAAATTCTAACTCCTCTTCATAAGTTTCAAGTTCTGACTCGTCTTGAAGTTTCAAGTCTTGACTCGTCTTGAGAATTTCAATGTCGACTTGTCATCGAAGTTTCAACTTACTCGACTTCAAGTTTCAACTTGTGACTCCTTCTTCATAAGTTTCAACTTCGCCTCGTCTTGAAGTTTCAACACGGATCTTCTTGAAAGTTTCGATTCGACTCTTCTTGAGAGTGTCATCTTGTAACTCTTCTTGAAGTTTAAACTTGACCCTTCTTGAGTTTCAACTTGACCCTTAAATGTTTCAACCGACCCTGATGAAGTTTCAACCGACTCGTCTTGAAGTTTCAACCGACTTGTCTTGAGTTTCAACTTCTGACTCGTCTTCAGAAGTTTCAACTTCTGACACGTTTGAAGTTTCAATTTCTGACTCGTCTTCAAAAGTTTCAACTTCTGACTCGCCTTCAGAAGTTCCAACTTCTGACTCGTCTTCAAAAGTTTCAACTTCTGATCCTTCATCAGAAGTTTCAACTTCTGACTCGTCCTCAGAACTTTCAACTTCTGACCCTTCTTCAAGAGTTTCAACTTCTAACTCGTCTTCAGAAGTTTCAACTTCAGACTCGTCTTCAGAAGTTTGAACTTCTGACGCGTCTTCAGAAGTTTCAATTTCTGACTCGCGTTCAGAAGTTTCAACTTCTAACTCGTCTTCAGAAATTTTAACTTCTGATCCTTCATCAGAAGTTTCAACTTCTAACTCATCCTTAGAAGTTTCAACATTCTGATTCTTCTTCAGAAGTTTCAACTTCTGACTATTCTTTAGAAGTTTCAACTTCTGACTCGTCTTCAAAAGTTTCAACTTCTGACTCGTCTTCAGAAGTTAAAACTTCTGACTCGTCTTCAGAAGTTTGAACTTCTGACTCATCTTCAGAAGTTTAAACTTCTGTCCATTCTTCAGTTTCAACACGACCTTCTTCAAGTTTCAACCCGACTCGTCTTCAGAAGTTTCAATTTCTGACTCATCTTCAGAAGTTTCCATTTCTGACTCGTCTTCAGAAGTTTCAAGTTCTGAATCGTCTTTAGAAGTTTCAATTTCTGAATCGTCTTCAGAAGTTTCAACATCTGACTCGTCTTCAGAAGTTTCAACTTCTGATCCTTCATCAGATGTTTCAACTTATGACTCGTCCTCAGAAGTTTCAACTTCTGACCCTTCTTCAGAAGTTTGAATTTCCGACTCGTCTTGAGAAATTTCAACCGACTCGTCTTCAGTTTCAATTTCGACTCGCCTTGAAGTTTCAACCGACTCTTCTTCAGAAGTTTCATCTTATGACTCTTCTTCAGAAGTTTCAACTTCTGACTCGTCTTCAGAAGTTTCAACTTCTTACTCGTCTTCAGAAGATTCAACTTCTGACTCGTCTTCAGAAGTTTCAATTAATGACTCGTCTTCAGATGTTTCAATTTCTGGCTCGTCTTCAGAAGTTTCAACTTCTGACTCGTTTTCAGAAGTTTCAACTTCTAACTCGTCTTCAAAAGTTTCAACTTCTGACTCGTCTTCAGAAGTTTCAACTTCTGACTCGTCTTAAGAATTTTCAATTTCTGATCCTTCATCAGAAGTTTCAACTTATCACTCTTCCTCAGAAGTTTCAACTTCTGACCCTTCTTCAGAAGTATCATCTTCTAACTCGTCTTCAGAAGTTTCAACTTTTGACTCGTCTCAGAAGTTTCAAGTTCTTACCCTTCATCAAAAGTTTCAACTTCTGACTCATCTTTAGAAGTTTCAACTTATGACTCGTCTTAAGAAGCTAAAACTTCTGACTCGTCTTCAGAAGTTTCTACTTGACTCGTCTTGAAGTTTCAACATCCCTTCTTGAGTTTCAACCGAACCTTCTTCGAGTTTCATCTTCTAACTCGTCTTGAGAAGTTTCAACTTCTTACTCGTCTTCAGAAGTTTCAACTTCTGACTCGTCTTCAGTTTCAATTATTGACTCGTCTTCAAAGTATCAAGTTACGAATCGTCTTGAAGTTTCAATTTCTTCGTCTTGAGTTTCAACATCGACTCGTCTTGAAGTTTCAACCGATCCTTCATTTCAATGATGACTCGTCCTTAGAAGTTTGAGCTTCTGATTCTTCTTCAGAAGTTTAAACTTCTGACTCTTCTTTAGAAGTTTCAACTTCTGACTCGTCTTGAGAAGTTTCAACTTCTGACTCTTCTTGAGAAAATTTAACTTCTGACTCTTCTTCAGAAGTTTCATCTTTTGACTCTTCTTCAGAAGTTTCAACTTTTGACCCTTCTTTAGAAGTTTCAACTTCTGACCCTTCATCAGAAGTTTCAACTTCTGACTCATCTTAAGAAGTTTTAACTTGTTACTCTTCTTCAGAAGTTTCAACTTTTAACTCGTCTTCAGAAGTTTCAACTTCTAACTCGTCTTCAGAAGTTTCAACTTCTGACTCGTCTTCTGAAGTTAAAACTTCTAACTCGTCTTCAGAAGTTTCAACTTCTGACTCGTCTTCAGAAGTTTCAACTTCTGTCCCTTCTTCAGAAGTTTCATCTTCTGACTCGTCTTCAGGAGTTTCAATTTCTGACTCGTCTTCAGAAGTTTCCATTTCTGACTCGTCTTCAGAAGTTTCAAGTTCTGAATCGTCTTTAGAAGTTTCAATTTCTGAATCGTCTTCAGAAGTTTCAACATTTGACTCGTCTTCAGAAGTTTCAACTTCTGATCCTTCATCAGATGTTTCAACTTATGACTCGTCCTCAGAAGTTTCAACTTCTGACCCTTCTTCAGAAGTTTGAATTTCTGACTCGTCTTGAGAAATTTCAACTTCTGACTCGTCTTCAGAAGTTTCAATTTCTGACTCGCCTTCAGAAGTTTCAACTTCTGACTCTTCTTCAGAAGTTTCATCTTATGACTCTTCTTCAGAAGTTTCAACTTCTGACTCGTCTTCAGAAGTTTCAACTTCTTACTCGTCTTCAGAAGATTCAACTTCTGACTCGTCTTCAGAAGTTTCAATTAATGACTCGTCTTCAGATGTTTCAATTTCTGGCTCGTCTTCAGAAGTTTCAACTTCTGACTCGTTTTCAGAAGTTTCAACTTCTAACTCGTCTTCAAAAGTTTCAACTTCTGACTCGTCTTCAGAAGTTTCAACTTCTGACTCGTCTTAAGAATTTTCAATTTCTGATCCTTCATCAGAAGTTTCAACTTACTCTTTTCCTCGAAGTTTCAACCGACCCTTCTTCAGAAGTATCATCTTCTAACTCGTCTTCAGAAGTTTCAACTTTTGACTCGTCTTCAGAAGTTTCAAGTTCTTACCCTTCATCAAAAGTTTCAACTTCTGACTCATCTTTAGAAGTTTCAACTTATGACTCGTCTTAAGATGCTAAAACTTCTGACTCGTCTTCAGAAGTTTCTACTTCTGACTCATCTTCAGAAGTTTCAACTTCTGTCCCTTCTTCAGAAGTTTCAACTTCTGAACCTTCTTCAGAAGTTTCATCTTCTAACTCGTCTTGAGAAGTTTCAACTTCTTACTCGTCTTCAGAAGTTTCAACTTCTGACTCGTCTTCAGAAGTTTCAATTATTGACTCGTCTTCAAAAGTATCAAGTTAAGATCGTCTTGAAGTTTCAATTTCTAACTCGTCTTGAGAGTTTCAACATCGACTCGTCTTGAAGTTTCAACCGATCCTTCATCAGAAGTTTCAACTGATGACTCGTCCTTAGAAGTTTGAGCTTCTGATTCTTCTTGATTTAAACTTGACTCTTCTTTAAGTTTCAACTTGACTCGTCTTGAAGTTTCAACCGACTCTTCTTGAGAAAATTTAACTTCTGACTCTTCTTCAGAAGTTTCATCTTTTGACTCTTCTTCAGAAGTTTCAACTTTTGACCCTTCTTTAGAAGTTTCAACTTCTGACCCTTCATAAGAAGTTTCAACTTCTGACTCATCTTAAGAATATTTAACATTTCCTTTCTTTGAAGTTTCAACTTTCGTCTTGAAGTTTCAACTAACTCGTCTTGAAGTTTCAACTTACTCGTCTTCTTTAAGTTCTCTCGTCGTCAGTTTCTTCGTCCTGAAAGTTTCAAGTTTTCAATTTCGACTCGTCTTGATGTTTCAATTTCGAATCGTCTTGAAAGTTTCAAGTTTCATTTCGTCTTCGAAGTTTCAAGTTACGAATTGTCTTGAAGTTTCAATTTCTAACTTCGTCTTGAAGTTTCAACTTTCGTCTTCAAACGTTTCAACCGACTCGTCTTGAAGTTTCAACCGACTCGTCTTGAAGTTTCAACCGACTCGTCATCGAAGTTTCAACTTTTGACTCGTCATCGAAGTTTCAACTTGACTCCTCTTGAAGTTTCAACTTCTGACTTTTCTTCAGAAGTTACAACTTCTGACTCGTCCTCAGAAATTTCAATTTCTGACTCGCCTTCAAAAGTTTCGACTTCTGACTCGTCTTCAGAAGTTTCAACTTTTGATCCTTCATCAGACGTCTCAACTTCTAACTCATCCTCAGAAGTTTCAACTTCTGATTCTTCTTCAGAAGTTTAAACTTCTGACTCTTCTTTAAGTTTCAACTTGACTCTTCTTGAAGTTTCAACCGACCCTTCTTAAGTTTCAACTTGGACCCTTCATCAGAAGTTTCAACTTCTGACTCGTCTTCAGAAGTTTCAACTTCTGACTCGTCTTCAGAAGTTTCAATTTCTGACTCGTCTTCAGATGTTTCAATATCTGACTCGTCTTCAGAAGTTTCAAGTTCGGACTCGTCTTCAGAAGTTTCAACCGACTCGTCTTCGAGAGGATTCAATTTACTCGTCTTGAAGTTTCAACCGACATGTCTTCGAAGTTTCAACCGACTCGTCTTCAAAGTTTCAACCGATCCTTCATCGAAGTTTCAAGCGATGACTAGATCCTCGAAGTTTCAACTTGACCCTTCTCGAGTGTCATCTTCTGACTCGTCTTCTGAAGTTTAAACTTCTGACTCGTCTTCAGAAGTTTAAACTTCTTACCCTTCATAACAAGTTTCAACTTCTGACTCGTCTTGAGAAGTTTCATCTTCTGACTCTTCTTCAGAAGTTTAAATTTCTGACTCGTCTTTAGAAGTTTCAACTTCCCACCATTCATCAGAAGTTTCAACTTAGGATTCGTTCTCAGAAGTTTCAACTTTTGACCCTTCCTCAAAAGTTTCAACTTCTGACCCGTCTTTAGAAGTTTCAACTTCTGACCCATCATCAGAAGTTTCAACCTCGTACCCTTCATCAGAATTTTCAACTTCTGACTCGTCTTCAGAAGTTTCAAGTTCTGACTCGTCTTGAGAAGTTTCAAGTTCTGACTCGTCTTGAGAAGTTTCAACTTCTAACTCCTCTTCAGAAGTTTCAACTTCTGATTCTTATTCAAAAGTTTCAACTTCTGTCTCTTCTTTAGAAGTTTCAACTTCTGACTCGTCTTTATAAGTTTCATCTTCTGACTCTTCTTCAGAAGTTTCAACTTCTGACTCATTTTGAGAAGTTTCAACTTCTAACTCTTCTTGAAAAGTTTCAACTTCTGACTCTTCTTCAGAAGTTTCATCTTCTGACTCTTCTTCAGAAGTTTCAACTTCTGACCCTTCTTCAAAAGTTTTAACTTCAGACCATTCATCAGATGTTTCAACTTCTTACGTCTTCAGGAGTTTCAACTTCTGACTCGTCTTCAGAAGTTTCAACTATTTACTCGTCTTCAGAACTTTCAAATTCTAACTCGTCTTCAGAAGTTTCAATTTCTGACTCGTCTTCAGATGTTTCAATTTCTGACTCGTCTTCAGAAGTTTCAAGTTCTGACTCGTCTTGAAGTTTCAACCGAATCATCTTCGGTTTCAATTTCTGACTCGCCTTCAGAAGTTTCAACTTCTGACTCGTCTTTAGAAGTTTCAACTTCTGACTCTTCTTCAGAAGTTTCATCTTCTGAATCTTCTTCAGAAGTTTCAACTTCTGACTCGTCTTTAGAAGTTTCAACTTCTCACCCTTCATCAAAAGTTTCAACTTATGATTCGTCCTCAAAAGTTTCAACTTCTGACCCTTCCTCAAATGTTTCAACGTCTAACCCGTCTTTAGAAGTTTCAACTTCTGACCCGTCTTCAGAAGTTTCAACTTCTTACCCTTCATCAGAAGTTTTCAACTTTTGACTCGTCTTCAGAAGTTTCAACTTCTGACTCGTCTTCAGAAGTTTCAAGTTCTGACTCGTCTTCAGAAGTTTAAACTTCTGACTCTTCTGGAGAAGTTTCAACTTCTGATTCGTGTTGAGAAGTTTCAACTTCTTACTCGTCTTGAGAAGTTTCAACTTCTGACTCCTCTTCAGAAGTTTCAACTGCTGATTCATCTTCAGAAGTTTCATCTTCTGACTCTTCTTTAGAAGTTTCAACTTCTAACTCATCTTCAGAAGTTTCAACTTCTGACTCTTCTTCAGAAGTTTCAACTGACTCGTCTTGAGAAGTTTCAACTTCTGACTCTTCTTCAGAAGTTTAAACTTCTGACTCGTCTTCAGGAGTTTCAACTTCTGACTCATCTTCAAAAGTTTGAAATGCTGATCCGTCATCAGAAGTTTCAACTTCTGACTCGTCCTCAGAAGTTTAAACTTCGGACGCTTCTTCAGAAGTTTCAACTTCTGACTCGTCTTCAGAAGCTTCAACTTCTTCATCATGGTTTCAACTTCGTCTTGAAGTTTCAATTTCGACTCGCCTTGAGTTTCAACCGACTCGCCTTCAGTTTCAACCGACTCGTCTTGAGAAGTTTCAAGTTCTGACTCGTCTTGAGAAGTTTCAAGTTCTGACTCGTCTTGAGAAGTTTAAACTTCTGACTCGTCTTGAGAAGTTTCAACTTCTTATTCGTCTTGAGAAGTTTCAACTTCTGACTCGTCTCGAGAAGTTTTAACTTCTGACTCCTCTTCAAAAGTTTCAACTACTGATTCTTCTTCAGAAGTTTCAACTTCTGACTCTTCTTTAGAAGTTTCAACTTCTGACTCGTCTTCAGAAGTTTAAACTTCTGACTCTTCTTCAGAAGTTTAAACTTCTGACTCTTCTTCAGAAGTTTAAACTTCTGACTCGTATTGAGAAGTTTCAATTTCTGACTCTACTTGAAAAGTTTCAACTTCTGACTCTTCTTTAGAAGTTTCATCTTCAGACTCTTCTTCAGAAGTTTCATCTTCTGACCCTTCTTCAGAAGTTTCAACATCAGACCCTTCATCAGAAGTTTCAACTTCTGACTCGTCTTCAGAAGTTTCAACTTCTGACTTTTCTTCAAAAGTTTCAACTTCTTAAAGTTTCAATTTCTGACTCGTCTTCAGATGTTTCAATTTCTGACTCGTCTTCAGAAGTTTCAAGTTCTGACTCGTCTTCAGAAGTTTAAACTTCTGACTCGTCTTCAGAGTTTTCAATTTGTGACTCGTCTTCAGAAGTTTCAACTTCTGACTTGTCTTCAGAAGTTTCAACTTCTGACTCGTATTCAGAAGTTTCAGTTTTTGATCCTTCATCAGATGTTTGAACTTATGACTCGTCCTCAGAAGTTTCAACTTCTGACCCTTCTTCTGAAGATTCATCTTCTGACTCGTCTTCAGAAGTTTTAACTTCTGAGTCGTCTTCAGAAGTTTCAACTTCTTACCCTTCATCAGAAGTTTCAACATCTGACTCGTCTTGAGAAGTTTCCACTTCTGACTCCTCTTCAGAAGTTTCATCTTCTGATTCTTCTTCAGAAGTTTCAACTTCTGACTCTTCTTTAGATGTTTCCACTTCTGACTCGTCTTCGGAAGTTTCAACTTCTTACTCTTCTTCAGAAGTTTCAACTTCCGACTCTTCTTCAAAAGTTTAAACTTCTGACCCTTCTTCAAAACTTTCAACTTCTGAATCTTCTTCTGAAGTTTCAAGTTCTGAGTCGTCTTCCGAAATTTCACCTTCTGACTCGTCTTCAAAAGCTTCAACTTTTTACTCGTCTTCAGAAGTTTCAACTTCTGACTCGTCTTCAGAAGTTTCAATTTCTAACTCGTCCTCAGAAGTTTCAATTTCTGACTCGTCTTCAGAAGTTTAATGTTCTGACTCGTCTTCAAAAGTTTCAACTTAGGACTCGTCTTCAGAAGTTTCAATTTCTTACTCGTCTTGAGAAGTTTCAATTTCTGACTCGTCTTTAGAAGTTTCATCTTCTGATCCTTCATCAGAAGTTTCAACTTATGACTTGTCCTCAAAAGTTTTTACTTCTGACTCTTCTTCAGAAGTTTCAACTTCTAACCCGTCTTCAGAAGTTTCAACTTCTGACTCGTCTTGAGAAGTTTCAACTTCTGACTCGTCTTTAGAAGTTTCAATTTTTGACTCGCCTTCAGGAGTTTCAACTTCTGACTTGTCTTCAGCAGTTTCAACGATCTTTCATCAGAAGTTTCAACTTCTAACTCTTCTTCAGAAGATTCAACTTCCGACTCTTCTTCAGAAGTTTCAACTTCCGACCCTTCTTCAGAAGTTTCAACTTCCGACCCATCTTCAGAAGTTTCTACTTCCGACCCTTCTTCAGAAGTTTTAACCCGACTCGTCTTCAAGTTTCAACCACGTCTTGAGTTTCAATTTCGACTTCGTCTTGAATGTTTCAAATTCTAACTCATCTTCAGAAGTTTCAAGTTCTGACTCGTCTTCAGAAGTTTCAAGTGCTGACTCGTCTTCAGAAATTTCAATGTCTGACTCGTCTTCAGAAGTTTCAACTTCTGACTCGTCTTCAGAAGTTTCAACCGATCTTTCATCAGTTTCAACCGATCATCATCAGTTTCAACTTGACTCGTCCTCGAAGTTTCAACCGACCCTTCAGTTTCAACCGACTCGTCTTCGAAGTTTCATCTTACGAATCTTCTTGAAGTTTCGATTCGACTCTTCTTGAGTGTCATCTTAACTCTTCTTGAAGTTTCAACTTGACCCTTCTTCAGTTTCAACCGACCCTTTAATAAGTTTCAACCGACCCTGAAGTTTCAACTTGACTCGTCTTGAGTTTCAACCGACTCGTATTAAGTTTCAACTTGACTCGTCTTCGAAGTTTCAATTTCGACTCGTCTTGAGAAGTTTCATCTTGACTCGTCTTCGAGTTTCAACCGACTCGTCTTCGAAGTTTCAACTTCGATCCTTCATCGAGTTTCAACTTGACTCGTCTCAGTTTCAACTTGACCCTTCTTCAGTTTCAACCGACTCGTCTTCGAGTTTGAACTTCGACTCCAGTTTCAACCGACTCGTCTTCAATTTTAACCCGATCCTTCATGATGGTTTCAACTTCTCATCCTCGAAGTTTCAACCGATTCTTCTTCAGAAGTTTCAACTTCTGACTCGTCTTCAGAATTTTCAACTTCTGACCCTTCATCAGAAGTTTCAACTTTTGACTCTTGCTCAGAAGTTTCAACTTGGAACCCTTCCTCAAAAGTTTCAACTTCCGACTCGTCTTGAAGTTTCAACCGACTTGTCGTCAAAGTTTCGACCGACTCGTCTTAAGAAGTTTCAATTTCTGACTCGTCTTGAGAAGTTTCAACTTCTGACTCGTCTTGAGAAGTTTCAACTTCTAAATTTTTCAAAGCGATTCTAAAGTGAAAGCGCGCTAAAGAGTACTTATAGTAGCGCTTTTACGATGTTAGCGATGTCTGCCTTTAGCAATGGTGGTGTTAGCATCGCTTTTAAACACTGTTAAAGGCCTAAAAAAACGCGGTTTAACCCCTTATTTAAAATAGTGGTTCAATCATTAAAAAAGTACCATCAACATACTAAAGATGAAATACAAATAATTTAAATGTGTCTACTCTAAAACCAGAGTACGTCCTATCTCCTCAGTTTCTCATGTAACGTTAATTCCCTTTCTTTTCATAATAATAAAAAAATAAAACACCCATTATTCAACTCATGCAATTTTTATATTGGTTATGTTTAAGTTTTAATAAACAAATTTTTACTTACATATCTGATGTATTATTTCCGCAACTATTTTTATATCATTCAACCTTAAAATTTGTCTAATGGGATTTTTCCCAAGTCTATCATGAAAGGATAAAAGCAACACAAAAATAATAAATAATGAAACATTATTTCTTATCATCATCCATATATCTCTATGCGACATTTATTTAAGGTTCAATGATCAATTCAATAAGCCATAAAGACAAATACAACATATAGATACACCGAAGAGACATTTAGATTTGAGTTTTCATACTTTAAATTGATCATACAATTTTTTATTTTAACATGCAATTTTTACAAAAATGGACAACACTCTTAAATTTGTTTTCATTTTGATTACTCTTCTTTTCAATTTAATTATTTTAACGAATGGAGCATGTATTTCTTTTCCTCTTTGTCTTAACACTTTCTAACTTACCATATACACAATATTTTGTTCTCCATTACTAACACGCAATTATTCTTATTTGACATTACAGCGGATTTTCTGTGCTTTCAAGACTTAGATTGTCGTAGAAAGTATTGTGAACCTCCTCTGCTTGGAATGTGCATCAAGCACTTGTGTCGGTGTGTGTTTGATCGTAGTTAAGAAGGTGAAAATTGATGTGGTCATTCTAAGAGTATACTTGGATTTGAACTTATAATTGTTCTCTCTTAGAAGTTTTCGAGAATAATGTCACTAGAGAATTTAAATTATTCAATAGACAATATATATATATATATATATATATATATATATATATATATATATATATATATATATATATATATATATATATATATATATATATATATATATATATATATATATATAAATATAAAAAAAAATTTATCTTTGATAAATTATAATCGGATCTTAAATTATATTTGATTTTATTTTAATTATATAAATAATAATTACGAATGATTGTGATAAATTAATTAACCATATATAATTATTATTCATATATAAGTAATCGTTATATCTTAAATTATTTTATTCTCTTATAAAGAAATTTTGTTTTATTTAATTTTAATAAAGTTAACATTACATAATTTTGAATTTGAACTTTTTCATTTATAGGATTTGATTAAGAATTAGAATATATTTTTTCTATTAGAATATGTAGAAGTATGTCTTAAAATTTTGAGTGAATAAGAGAAAGAAATCATACTTCGAGATTGTTAAAAATCAAGAAACAGAAAAGCAGCAAGAATGTTCAATTCCCGTGTTTATGAACTTTCTGGGTTCGGTTCATGGTTCCTTTTACAAAGTGGATTGTGTTTTGAACTTTGTTGTAGATCTGTTGGATTTTAGCAATTATAAATATGCATCTCTTCTCTTATTGTAATTGTGACAATGCTAGCGCTTTAGAACAAAAGGGAGAAAATAAGGGTTCAGGAAATTCTAGGAGAAAACTTAGAAAGGCATGGGTTTATAAGAAACCTGTAGTGTTATCTTCGGAGGCTAAGAAATACTTATAAATACCTTGCGATTGTGTGACTCTTATATTCAGAGTTGGACGGATTGAGAAACACTAGGATAGAAAAGAGGATTTGTTCTTGGGAACTTGGAAAACTATATTTTCTTGTAACTCACTTCTATACTTTTGTAATAACTTTTGGAGTATAATAAAATGGAGAGCTGGTCTCTCCCCCCGACGTAGATCATTTGATCGAAATGTGTAAGCAAATCTTTCGTGTTTATCACCTTATTAAATCTTCTCATGAATTCATTGTTTATTGGTTATTATTGCTTAAGGCCATTTATTTTGGTTGTTATTGTTCTTTGTCCCCACATATCAAATTCTATGATGTGAATTGAACCTTATCATTTTGACAACAAATGGCGTCCACCATGGGGCAGAGGAATATTTTTTACAAGTGAGCATTATGGTTAAATGGGATATCACGAAATTTTCATAAGAAAACGATTTTGGATTGTGGAAAGTGAATATGCAAGCAATTTTAACTCAAGAGAAGGGCATTGAAGCTTTAATAGGTGAGACATCAATGCCTGCAGGCTTAAGTTAAGAAAAGAAGATTGAGATGGTGGGTAAGGCCAAAGTGTTGTTATCTTCTACATCAGGGATAAAGTGTAACATCCCAATTTTTAAATAGCTAATTATTAATTATTATTATTATATATTATATTATGTGATAATTAATTTAATTGGATGTTTTAATTTAAATTTGAATTATTTGAATATGTGTGTTATTTAAATAATTGAGTTTTATGAGTAGAATTATGGTTATTTAGTATTGGGCCTATTTATGAATGAAAGTAATAGAAAGGTGTTAAGTATTAAGCCCATTAAGACAATACTAGTTAGTAAGGATTAGAAGGGAATCATAATTAGAATTTTATTTGGAGAAAGAAGAGAAAGAAGAGAAGAGACTAGGAGAAAGAAGGAAAGTGAAGAGGAAACCCTAAAAGAAGAATCTTCAAGAGGTAAGGGTGGAGAATCCATGTTATTGTTTGATTGTATGTTGTGGGTAATGATTAGGAACATGCTAGGTTGTTCAATTTCAAATTCTAGAATCTTTGAATGTTAGGGTTTGAAAGAGAATTGTGTTTTTCAACTTAGAATGAAGACCCATGACTAAAAACATGTTAGGATACCCTTTAATGATGTTATTTGGTTTATTGAAATGGGTTTATGTGATAATTTTATGGAAGAAAGAAGCTGGTTCGTAGTAGAAAAAAATGCAGAATTGCAGACCACGCTTAGCGCGAGGAGGAGCCCGCATAGCGCGAAATGTTCTGACTTTTGGGGTTGTTTGTTCAGCGAGGTGCGCTTAGCGCGATAGGCCGAGCTTAGCGTGACCTGGAATGAAAAATGTTATTTTTAGGATCTTTTGACATGGAATCTTATATGATTATATTTATTGTAGTATTTTCATTTATGTGATTAATTGATCCAATTGTGATTGAATTTGTTTTAGATTGATTTTGAATACTATGTCAATGTATGTTTGATTACTTGAGTATAATATGTGCTAATCTTATTTGATGGAATATGTTAAATAACATTTGTGGAATGATATGTCATAATGTTATTTGTTATATGTAATGATATGTATAAGATACATGTGATGATCTTGTTGTTGAAATATAATGTTGTGCAATTGATATATAATTCACATGAGATGAATTATGATGATATGCTTGGATAATTGAGGTTTTGTAAATAATCTTAATTTGCACATGTCGTCTTGGTGAGTTGTACATGAACACATTTGGCTCGATTCTTGTATGGATAAGTAGCGCTAAAAGGTTGGGTTCAAAAATTCGCTCCATCCATGATGAATAAGAAGTGGTGAAACATTGGGTTCACATTTTGCTCGATTCTATTGGGAATAAGTAGAGGAGGCTTTTGGTCTTGTCCGGATCGGAAGTAACGGCTTGGATTCTATGAATGAATCGGAAGCAGGGTTAACGAAATGTTCCCAGAAACTTGGTACCACATGCATATTGAGTCACATTTCATTGTTGTCACATGAGTCATTATTGAATATGCATTATGTGAAATGAAATTGTGATATCTAATCATATGGATTAATTGGATTGTTTGAATGGATGATAATTGTGCTATGTGTAAATATATTATGCTTGTAATGTTTGTATGATCATGTTATCTTGGAATATCACTTGAAGTGTGTGGAATCATGAATAGATGCAGTTTCTTCATTATTTCCATTTATATACTTTTGAATAATGATGTGAATTCTCACCCTTCTATTATGATGTTGCCTCTACGTGGGTAACGTTCAAGTTTCGAGGATAGCGGTGCTTCGCACGAGACTAGTTGAGAAGTCTAGCTAGTTTATCCTTTACTAGTTAGTCTAGTCATTGCTCTGGTCATGTAACATGGGATTTATCTGGATTTCTGCTTTGATGAGATATTTGTTATGTATACTCATCTATTTTGATTTATATGATTGATATACTATGCTGATGTGGATTTGGTGCCGATGCATGAATTCTGATGACTTGAGTATGTTATGGATTCATCGCTTTTTCATCCGATGATTATAGTATGGGATTTAATCATTGATAATATTTGTGAATAAGAATTAATCTGTCGTAAAATGCATGATTTGTTTTAAAGCATGGGATTCAAATATGTGTTATAATTATGACTAATGTGCACGTCTGATTTTAATGTTTAAAGAAATATCATGTGACGTCCTCCTTTTATGCATTCTATTTACTCTGATTATGCAATAATTATGTGGGGAATTAGAGGGGCTGTTACATAAAGTTCTAAAGGAAGTCACCAGAGAGCAGACTATTACTTTGATATGGGACAAACTTGAATCATTGTATATGACCAAGTATTTAGCTCACAGGTTGTGTTTGAAACTACAATTTTATTCATTTTGAATGGTGGAGAACAAATTCATAGTGAAGCAGTTGACATAATTTCACAAGATTATTGATAATCTTAAGAATATTGTGGTGATTATTGATGATGAAGACATGATTCTACTTTTGTTGAGCTCATTACCAAGATCCTTTGAGTATTTTAAGGATGCCCTTATTTATAATAAGGAAAGTACTATTACTTTGGATGAAGTCCAGACAACGGTGAAATCCAAACAATTTTCAAAGGTGAAATATTTGAAGATTTATGATACTGGTGAAGGCTTGAACATATCAAGATTAGAAAGTAAGCGTAGAGGGACTTAAGTCAAAAAGGTTTGACAAGTCAAATGTAAAATGTTATAATTAACAAAAAAACTAGTCACTTCAAGAAAGATTGACCTGAGAGAAAGTTAAATGATGATTATGTTTAAGTTGAGGTTGCCTTATATAATTATAGTTATAAGAGTGTTGATTCACTTGTGATATTGATTTTGGAGACTAGAGAAAGTTGGTGAAGGGATTTTAAGAGGGTTTTTAAAACTTTTTAATCTTCTTAATGAAATAATCCCGAAAAGCAAATCTTAATTAAATCATCAATCACAAATTAAATGAATCAAAATAACGGTTTAGGGAATTCCGAGGGAAAACTTAGAAAGACCAGGGTTTTTGAGATAACTTTGGAGTTATCTAAGAGGATTAAGAATTACTTTTGAACTCCTTGAGTTTGTGTGACTCTCAAATTGAAAGTTGGAAAGATTGGGATACGCTTGGGTAGAAAATAGGGTTTGTTTTTGGGAACATGGTAGGATATTTTCTATAATCTCTTGTAACAACTTTTGGATTATAGTGAATTAGAAAGTTGCTCTCTTCCCCATAGATAGATTACTTGATCGATCTGGGTAAACAAACTTTTCATTTTTCTTTCCTTATTTTATCTTCTGCTGCTAAATTCAATGTTTATTGATTATTATTTTTGAATGTCATTTATTTTCTAATGTTCTTTGTCCCCACACATCAAATTTCTTAATGTGAATTGAATCTTATCATTTTCACAACATAATAGAATATTATCATTTAAATTTAAATGATAATAATTTTACAGGAATTTTAGTAATTAAGTTAGTTTAATTATGAGTCTTCTTATATTGTACGTATATTTAAAAGTATTATGATTGGAATAAAAAATATTTATTATCATTATCAAAAACTTGTGAATTCAAGAAGAGACTTTGTCTATGATTAGTTTACTTTTCCTTCATCACAAGTCAAATAATTTTTTTATCGCATCTAGGATTGTGTGAATGCATTCCCTTATCACAAAATTTAATAATTTGGTATCAAGAGTTAACATGGGTGATGTAAATTTAACATCAATCATGAGGAAATTCATGGAACAAAGGACACCTAGGGACACTTGAAGAAAAGATAATCAACCTCACCATCATAGTTTAAGGAGCGAATTTGCTTACACTTTGTTGTAAGAGTTTGAAAATTTGCACAAAAGGGTCCCATCAGGTGTAACAATTTATTTTCAGGTATTTTTAGAAAACAATCACGAGTTTAGTTAGGTTGTGAGGTTAACTCGAAAAAATCAAAAGCAATATGTGCAAAATGAATGTACAAAGAAAAATGTTTATGAATTGAATGTGAATGTTTGTTAGAAGACCAAGGGACACGAACTTTGATTAGAAAAAAACTTGGATAAGTATAATGATCGAAAAGTGAAATAAATGACATTAAACATAAAATGTAGTAACTAGTATTAAAAGTAAGAATGTTTCAATTAAGGAAACATGAAAACAATAAAAGAAAGGGATGTAGACTCGGAAGTGTTCCTCACAAACTATTTTTTTCTTTAGCTTGGGTACTCTGGCTCTATAGAGAAATGTGTGAAATTTGAGGTCTTGTTTACATTATATGTGTATTCTATTTATACTAATCTAAAGATAGTCGTCGACATCGGTTAACTCTTGAAAGATCTGACACGTATTCCCCTACTCAAACTTTTGTGTCTTTCTCGTATCCATGCATCTTCAAAGGTTATAACTATTGAGAGAACGAATATCATGTTGATAATTGTGTTTGATAACTGCTTCAACCCCTCTTAACAACCTTCCAGCAGATCTAATTCAGTTTCAATAGCATTTGTCGAATCATCTCGTAACTCCGCTTACTCTTATACTTGGAAAATGTACTAAGTCCTAGATAACTGATGACCCTGTTGAACACTTTTGGTTGATGTGGTTGATAATTTGAAACCTCTTATGTCGAGACTTCTCAACACTTAGCATATTTTCACGTAATTATCTAGCATTACTTATTGACTCTCTATCACTCTTTGTTGACTTTCTCTGGATAGAATTTCCATACTAACACAATGTTAGTTGATGCATTATTTCGCAAGTGTACGAATCGCGTCAGAGTAATATAAGATATTATCGAATCCACATATATCAAGTGTCAATCTATCGTAGTCTATTGTCACAATGATTATCTAAGGAAATTCAAATTCAGTTGTTGGGAGTGTGTAGAGAAAGTAAAGTACGAAAATAAATTCAAATAAAAACAATAGGCTTGAATGTAATTCACATGGTCTGTTAATGTTCCGAATGCTTCTAAATAGAACTACTTGTAAGGAAATATTTTCTAATTATGAAAATGAACTAATTTGATGGGAACTTTCGCTTTTGTGTATTCAGAATCGAGTTGACTCTTTAATCAATCCCTTTTATTGTCACTTATAAAAAGGCGCGCATTGCGTTAAAGTAGTGAACCTATTTTTAAGAAATACAGTTTCTTGACTTAGTTGAAAAGTATTTTTGATTTGGAAATTTTAATTAAATGAGGTTCATGCGAACTGTACTTTAAACCCATAAACGCGTCCGAAAATAGTTTTAAAATCGTTTTCTCTATAGTACTAAAAACTCCTACTTAACTTGACAAAGCGCTTCCGCTTTCTTTGAACAATTAAGACTTTCCAAGTTTTACTAAAAGTTTGACGACTTTCAATCTTGCCCAACAGAAATAAAGTGCAGAAAAACTTGTTTTAAAAACCAAAACAACCCTTAAACATTCCTACAGATACATTATGTGGAACATCACTTTAACCATTATCCTTACATTCTAACCTTCTAAAAATTAGGCAGACATGGAAATTTAAACAAACATGTTGAAATAGATCATGTTAAAGTGGATGAAATAAAGGAGGCTTAAAAGACAAGTAAATAGTGCAGATAAATAAAGCAAGTAAATAAACGCAAGACAAGGAAATAAAGTAAAGTAAAGTGAGTGCGATGAAATAAATAAAGAAAATGCAAGACTTATAAATAGAAACCTGCTCCAAAACGGAGGCTTTAAATCTGGTAGAACTGGAAGTAAATACAATTGGAATGAAAATGGCGGTACGATTAACTTCTTCCAAAGTGCTCCAAACTCGATTACAGACTCGATCGACAATGAAATAACCATTCGATGTGGGGAGTTTATCGCTTTACAAGACTGATAGTATATGAATTAAGTTTGTAACTAAGCTTGGATGAAAATAAAACTAAACTGAAAACTCATATTTATAGAAAAATAGAAAACTACAAAATTACAGAGATGCCCCTCAACTCCGTTTTGGGCTGGAAATGAAACAAAGGTGGCGCCTGCCACTACACCATGACGCCCGCCATCTGTACCAAAGCAGAAAGAATTGGGGCTGAAGGCATTTGATGGTGGTTGAGTCCTTGACACCTCATGGAATCCTCTGTGGAGACCGCCATGTGCACAAATAGCTGGGCATCTATAAATGAAAGAAAAAGCAAACATAAAGCGAGAAAAGGAAATAAAACTATAGTTATCATGTGCAATCCGAGACAAATAAGCAATGTGTTTTAGTGTTATCAAATCCTCCCACACTTGAACCTTTGTTTGTCCTCAAGCAAAAACTTTGATAGAGCTTATTAAAGAATAACAACACAAAGAAATATTTGGGCAAAAAGGCCTTCTAAGTTTTAGCCTGGATGTATTGGTAGGAACTAACTTCTTGAACCAAAGATATCAGGGTGAAACTTTCCGCGCACGTGGGCATAAACTCTATTCTTACATAAACCAACCCATGATATGCTACTAAGACCCCGAGCTACCTCTTCATCTTTTTAGGGTTCTTTTTCATTCGGGTGCAATCACATTAAGCCCGTTATCCGTACATTACTCATAGTAAAGAGACCGGTTAGTGACTTTGATCTCAAGCAATGGGGCTCTGGTACATAAGTTTGTGTAACCCCTTAAAGCTAATTGCAGTTGTGGGGGATCAGATCTTAATCTGCCCTACCAAGTCTAGCACTTGATGCCACTGAACCCACTAACAACTATCTATTTTATTTCTCTTTTTTGCAAATTTTTACGAAATTTTTGGGTCAAATGACCTAGTGAGAGTCACCTATCCTCGGGTCGCATCTTATGTTTTCAAGAGAAGAAAAGTTCAAGATCATTCACTTATTTTCATCGGTCCTCTACGTGGAGCATGCTTAGGCGGGAGCCGACTGCTATGATAAACTATTAAAGAACTTATTTTCATGATGATGATTAAGGCCACAGTTTAGGGATATCAGGGTCGATTCCTATAATCGTGGAGCTTATGATGTCAGGACGATATCGATTTTTCAAAAAGATATTTCCTAAGTCCTCTATATCATATCTTAAACCTGTATTATACCCCAAATCTTCATAAACAGACTATTTTCATTGGTAAATTTTTTTTTGGAAAGGCTCAAGAAATTGGGAAATGGGAACACTTGCACAAATGACTTGCCAGGCACATGAAAACTAGCTAACTAAAGATAAACTAAACTAGAAAATAAATTCAAAGAAAAAGCATAATAAAGTAAATAAATCTCCTCCCACACTTAAACTGGACATTATCCTCAATGTTTCGATAAAAGTGAAGAAAGGAGTAACCTGAGATCACTACTGCTGGCCCCTGGTACCTTCACTATCTTGGCCTGAGTGCCAAGGGTGGCGACTCCTGCTACAGTGATGGTGGTATCGGGAGAGCTCAAGCTTCTCGACTCTGGAAGATAATGCGGCATTATCGCGTTGTAGCTGTTGCATGTTACCTAAAGTTGAGCCTTGTGTGGCTTCTACTAGGTTGAAATGTTGTTGGTAGTCTGCTTGCTGACGGATCTGCTCTGAAGAGAAAGAGGCCTGAGACTCAATGACTTGTGAAGCTTGCATGAAGGCTATGTTGTCGACCATCTGTTGGTGAATGGAGGTGAGGAGGCCATCTCGTCTCTCTTCTCGGGCTAATTTCTCTTTCCATATGTCCTCAGAAGTGGTACCTGCATGTGGGTTAGAGGAAGATGATGTAGTGTATGCAGGTGATGCATGGGGGGGTGGAGCATCATGAGTTGGAGGTTTCTCCTGCTGGTCATACTCATCATCGGTCCTGTGCCCATCTCCTAAAGGAGCATTAGGTGGCAGCGTTCCAATAAAAGTAGGGGCCTCCAAATCATACGTCCAATTTCTTTCACGACGCACATCAATACACCGAGAGCATGGGAATAGTACACCTGCGATAGCTAACCCTTGCACCATTAGGTGGTGACCATATTCCCTCCACACTTTGCATAAACGCATATCTTTCAAAATTTTCATATTTATAGTCCGGGGAGGAAGTGGTGCTAGAGTAGCTAACTCGGTGCCTAGTTGAAGAGCCTTGGCAATTAAATTAATTAACCCGCCAAAACAAAATTGCCCCTCATTTCTTTAGAACAACACTCATGTGTGCAAGCATAAATGGCATGGGGTTAATTCTTTTGTTTGTGAGGCTACCTTACAAAAATAAATTTCTTTTGCATTGACTTTGTTTGGATTCTCCCGACAAAAAATTGTACAAGCAAGCAAATATCAAAAAACGCGGGTGGTCGAGTTATGGATACTCGAAGCTAAGTTTCCTTTAAAAGAATTTAATGTCAATTTTGACAACTTGTTCCAAAACCTCAAAGCCTCGAATGACCATTCAGAATCCAAAGGTGCTTCACAAACTGCACCTTTCCCATGAGGCATTCCTAACAAGTCAGCAAGTTTGTTGGTGGACTATTGATATTCAACATTGGCTATCCTAAAACTCACCAAACCGACTGTTCTGGAAGTGTCAGGGTGAACAGTATAGATTAAGGAACTTAAAAATTCCTTAGTAAACCTCTCTTAGGTAGATGCCTTTTGAGCAAAAATATCATGCATATTGTAACACGGTAGGAGAATTGACTTAGTTGTTTTACGTTTTATTGCAAATGTTGCGGTTAGAAAGAGTCGCCACCGACTTTTCTTTTATCCAATAAGGAACGGTGAAAAGAACAGGAAAGACCTTTTATCGATTCTGAGTTCGGGGGGTAATTATGAAAAGGGAAGGTGTTATCACCTTTTTCATCCGTAGTTATCTACGGGCTCTTAATTGCTTAGCTCACCTTTTGAAAACTTGTTTTGTGTGTGTGTGATTTGTTTGAAAATATTTTGCTTTGACTTTGTAATGATTCTTGTATCAATCCTCAAGAATGTATATGAAGTGTTTGAAAATATTTGTTTGAAAATATGAGGTGTGAAAAGTATTTGTTTATTTAGCAAGTAATTAAGAATCATTACCCACTCAAAAGGCCGTTCTTGTTATTTTCCTTCTCCTTTAGGATAGTGTTATCCATACCATTAGTTGGTAGGTAGCCCCATCCATTGGATGTGAAGGGACAGACGTAGGATCATCATATGGTCATTGAAGGAAACATGTAAGGATACCTTAGTAATTGTATTGAAGGGACTATCATCAATTTGAAGGTTTAGAAAACACCTAGAAGGGGGGGTTGAATAAGTTTTTCCTTCTTTTTCTAGTGTAACGACCATGTAAAACTCATGTATTTTTATCCTGGTTCCTTTGAAACTCAAACTACTCCAGTCCACCTTCCAAGGTGATTTTGCCTTTCACAACGAGGACTTAATTCACTATAATCAAACTGATAACAAGTGCACAACCAACTGCTGTGACTAACAATACATTGCACAAGCCAACTGCAAGTGACTAACACCTCCAACAGTCTCTAGTCCTAGCCCTCTCGAGAAATTGGACCCAACTGGTCTCTCAAGGAACAATTACAAATTAACTTCTAAAAATAGTGTTTCAGTTTGCTTCTAATAAGCTTCATCATAATTGTGATTTTTCACTAATATTAAGCTCAAATACAAATAATAAACTCAATATTCAAACTGTTCTTGCATACATGAATTAAGCTTGAGTTTTCTGGTGGGATAGTGCGCGTTGTGTTTTTAAACAATTTGATCTTCTATATATAGCTTCATGAATTTTTCCGTTTCTATCTTGAACAATGAGAACGCATTTAATATTTCTTGTCTGCTTGTACTTGTTGTTTTCAATAAATCTCGAACTTTATTCCACTTGAGTGCTTCAGCCGTTTTAGCTTTAAATGTCTAACGGTACTGTAGCAGAGTTTGTCTCATAACTTGAAGTCCTAAATATTTATTTTCTGTCAGACTCTTTTAACTTTTCTTCTATCAGAGTTTGCTTTCAGCGTGCATATTCAGAAGATGCTTTTTTTAACTTTAGAACTTCTAATTCTTTATCTACTCAACATAAGTTAATATTTCACTTTCTAGAGTGCTTGAGTCAGAACATCATCTGAAATGGAAAAACATACTTATCAGAGTATCATATGCAAACATATTCATCAGAGTGTCAAATTTACTATGCAAAATTTATTTCATTTGTTATCATCAAAACTCTAAGATGTGGTTAGAATCAAACTATGTTCTAACACATTTATTCGTAGGCAACAATCGAGGTACAAGATCATATATTCGTAGGCAACATCGAGGGTCATCGAGGGACTATGATCTTTATGATGATTTTTTGAATAAAGGGACTTTGCTAATGGTATCCCTACGTTCGAGGGACATGACCATTGTATAAGGCAACAAGAGAGGATACCCTAAGGGTGTAAGTGTGCAATTGATTCAATTCAGATATTTTATCTTGATACTTGGGTTATTCTAAGATTGACTTTAAATCTTGTCATACAAACCCTAATTAACATACATCTAGCAATTTATATTTGCAAAAAAGTAAATTGCGGAAAGACAAAGGTCCTACGCTATCACATGGCTTTGGGGAAGTTACATAATAGAGGTGCGGAAAATAAATTTACCGAAGCTATTACATCCCATGACTAATTACATAATAGTAAAAAAATGCGAGAAAAGCAAATCTACGTTATTACAAAAATAACCTTACGACCTATACACCGATTTCTAATATTTAAAAATAAAGAATAAAGCACAAATAAAAGGAAATTTTGTTTGATAAATGAAACAATATTCTAAACCCTAACATTAGAAAAAAAATATTTTTTGGTATTTTTGTGGTTAATTTTAATTAAGAAACCCTGATTTCTAAACTAATTAAAAGTTAATTGTAAAATAATTTAAATGAAGAGAAAAAAAAATATTTTTGTGTCAAAAATTAGTTTAACATTTTATTGACCTAATTCTAAAAGGAAAATATTTTTTAGGATTTTTTATGATAGTTAAATAATTATTTGAAAAGAAATAAAATTAGAAAAGAAAATTAAAAGAATTTGAAAATGTGAAAAAAAATTAGTGTTAAAAAAAAGGATGGCCTTGAAGAGTGTTGAACTCGTGACCTTGGGGTCACAGGTTCAAAATTTAGTCACCAGACCAGTTGCCCGTGTTGATAATACCACGCCTCCAGATATATGTAAGTGTCAAACTATAAAAATCAGAAAATTGAGAATTTTTTTTCAAAAGGCAGGTTCGAACCAGCGACCTGATGGACAAGAGGACTAAGGGCGCGCGTTCTGCCACTGGGGTGGCTATACATCCGTTTATATAATAAACTCAATAAATATATATGTGAATCTGAATTCCAGAAATCTTAATTAAAAAAACACACGCCAGGTGGGACCCATACGTTTGAATGAGCAAATCAAAATATGCCACACCACGGCCAAAAGGTCAGAGGCCTGAGAGATGTCGGACCCCTAGCTCTGGTCGTCTTCTCTGAGGATTTCAATTTTGAAACCTTCAAAATAAAATGAATTAATGAACAAGAGGGACCCTACTCCCTAAATTGAGGGCTGCGAGTCCAATGGTAATGTCTGTTTGGCCTGCAAGTGTATGTAAACATGGAGACAATGCTCAACAACTTATGAGCCCTAACAATGGCATTTTATCATTCTCGTGTTAAACATAAAAAATAAAGCATCAAATTGAGTCGAAATAACATATGTTCATAAATATATTTTATATTGCATGCATCGAGGATTTGAAATCGTGGAAAAATACCAAACTTGTGCAATTGTAGGAGACGATTTTGGGATGCTTTGAACTTGTGCAAGGACTTGAATCGATTCCAGAACACCTCAAGAGAGTGAATGAGTGGTTGGTTTGGCGTGAGAACGACTGGAAATTGAGATTCGAACTTTTCCTAATCTTGAAAATTTTGAGAGCTTTGGCTAAGGTTTCTTGAGCATGTAATCCGTGTTCTTGGCTTGTGCCTTTGATCTTCTTATTTATAATGAATGAATTAGGTCAGAACATGGGAGAAAATATATTGTATTGATGGAGAAAATATTTGATTTGGAAATCAAATGAAAAGCTTCTAATTTTGTTCAATCTCATGGAAATCATTTCTTGTACGATTTTTCCAGCTTTCATGGACTCACCTTGACCTGACGGAACTCAAAAATCAAGCCACACGCCTTGACCTCTTTCCTTGCATTTTATTTTATTTAAAATTGAATTTAAATGAAATAATTCTAAAATAAATTAATTAAATAGTAGGAGCGCATGCAATTAGACTTAGAGGTCATGGACCATGTTAGAAACAAGTTCAAATCATGAAAACATAGGCCCATTTAGAAATTTTTCAAGATGACTCACTATTTCTCTTCATGCATTTATTTGAAATTGCTAAACTTGCTTAAACCATATCTTGCTCAATTCTCATCATTTGAGGGTGACCTTGGACTTTTTAGAAATATTAAGATGTCCTATAAGAGCTATCTCTAGTTTCATCTTCATTTAAGCTTCCATGTTTATATACACTTCCTTTAAAAAAGATGACTTTTGAAAGGACCTATAATATATTGGCCCATATCTCTCAAGTGAAGCATTTTTTGGAAAACCTTGTGAGAGACAAATTTTTGGAGAATTGAATTACACTTAAAATGATATTTGGTTGAAAAATTTCTAATGAAGTATGTGAAAGTTATGATTGGTCAAAGTTTTGTTGACTTTCCCCTAAGAAATCCTAATTTAGCAACTTTTGACTTTTGATCAATTATTGAGTTTTCTTGATCAATAATGATCAAACCTTGATTAAATGATGAATGTGACTTCAAAATCTTGGAGTTGACAAAAAATAATGAAGTTTGATTGTATGTTGACCATAGTTGACTTTTTGTCCAATATAGTTGATTTTGAACCATTTGAGCAAGTGATTGAGCAAACTTGAGCTATGAAGCTTGAAACTTGACATGGTGACACTTTGAAGCAAATGAGGAGGCATGAAATCCACTTGAGACATTAGAAATTAATTTTTCCTTGAAAGAAATAAGACCCGTGTTGTGGGTTGATTTCTTAAGAGAGGGTTTGTTTGATCAACCCTGGAGTAGTTCTTGGGTATGGAGATGTATCTTGACCTTAAAATGGAAGGGAAAATTTTGGGGAATTGTTCGCGTTAAAATGTGTCGCGCGAGGGAATCGAATCTGAATTCGAATTCTCTGGCTCGAAACGATTTACTCTTTTGATTTGTTTATAAAGATGCCGCGAGCATCAAGCTTTATTATTTCCAACACAAGAAAATGATTATGAAAAAGGGGAAAGCTGCAATACCCTCAATTGATATGATATGCATTACGACTAGCGCGAACTAGACACAACGCATTGGGGAGATTCCGGGCAAGGGGGTTTGTTATATAAAGGGAAAAGATGTGGCACCCTAAATATATATAGTTATCTATAGCTTTATATATGAATATGTTTGATATGTTTGTGTGTTTTAAATTGCTATTTCTATTGTTGGGAAAGTTTCTCCTTTGGATTAGGAAAGGTAGATTATGTAGGATCCTAGGTTTTGTTATTATTATGCTCGCAAAGATCATTGGGATCTTCTCCATACATATCTCTTAATGGGAATCAGAGCATTTGTAGCTTGGATCTAAAGGGAGCTATGGTTTGTTTGGTTTGAGGGAGAAAGAAATTTGCTCGGCAGGGATGAGACCTTATGCCTACGTATTCTCAAAGGGATGTTGAGAAAGTCAGAGCAATCGTAGTTCCCACTTATGCTATTGGAAGCAACGGGATGTTATTAAGTGACAAAGACAAATGTCATCTTAATGAAAAATGTATCTAATCTATTTCATCACATACATTTTGAAAGGTTGATTGATTGAATCTTTCATCGTAATTTATAGGTGTTTTGCTTGAGTATACAAGCGTTACCACTTACGAGTTAAGAAAGATGTTTGAAAAATGATTGAATCTTTTAATTGTAAGTATTGGGTGTTTTGCTTGAGTGTACAAGCGTTACCACTTACGATTAAGAGATGTTTTTTGTTTGAAAAAGTGTTTGAAAAAGTTATTGATTGTATGTGATGTGATAGATGAGATACTTCTTCCATAGAGATGATAAATGTCTAAATCTCTTAGGAGAATTTGATTGGATTAGGGGGATGCTTTTAAGAAGCCCATGGGTCCTTGTATTGTTAGCCCAAGAGGAGGCATTCTGAGGGTCGTCGAGGGTCCTTGTATTGTTAGCCCAAGAGAAGGCATTCTGAGGGTCATCGAGGGTCCTTGTATGAAGCTCAAGAGGAAGCTATAGGGTATGGCTGGCTTTGGCTTTAAGAGTGGTTTCACCGGGAAACCATCCTCTTAGGATTCAAGAGTGATTTCACCGGGAAATCATCCTCTTAGGGTTCTATCCTAGCGCGGGTGATTCTTTGTATTGGAAGCCCAATAGGAGGCTGTTAAGAGATTTCCTGGTCTCTTTCTTGTTTGATGCCCAAGAGAAGGCTAAACTGAACGAGGAGTTCTTTTGAACGAAGCCCAAGAGGAGGCTAACTCAGCAGGGGAGTATTGTCTTATATGAAGCCTAAGCGGAGGCTAAACTCGGTATATGAGTTTTCTTATATGAAGCCTAAGAGGAGGCTAACTCAATAAATGAGTTATCTTGTATAAAGCCCAAGAGGAGGCTAAAGGGAACCTAGTTGTTAGGCTAATTGTTATGTTATAACTGAACAGTTATATGAACAAGTGTGTGATATGTATTCACAGGAATTTATGAAGGAAAAATAAACAAGTGTATAAAACGAGCGTTTAAAGCAAGTGTAACTTGATTACTTACAAGTTTGAATGTGTACAAGGGAATGAATATGTACACGAAGGGGTGTTTATGTACAAGGAAATAAATATGTACATAGGAGGGTTGTTTATGTACAAATAAATAAATATGTACATAGGAGGGTTGAGACTTACACCGTAAGGGAGGCCCATTGGTTTTAAGAGTAGTTTCACCGGGAATAATTCTTCTCTTAATACCAATGGAATTGTTGTATAAACAAGCGAATGAAAACAAACGAAAGAAGTTTGTTTATGCTTGGATATTTATAAAGATGATTGAATATGTACAAGGAAAATTTAATATGTACATAAAAGGATTGGGACTTACACCGTGAGGGAGGCCCATGATCGATTAAGAAATTCAAGGAAAAACTGATTCGGTTTTATCTTCCAATCGAGTCGATCATGGAAAAAGGTGTATAAGTTTGTTGAAATGTTTTGAAAAGTTTTTGAAAATGATTTTGAAAAGTGAAGTATATTCACAAAAAGTTTTGAAAAGATTTTGAGTTTGAAAGTTTGAAAGAAAACATCTTTGAAAAAGTACTTAAAAGTACTTAAAATGTCTCATTTTTGACTTAATGAAAATATAATCAAAAGAAAAATTTTTTGGATTTTTTTGGCATAATCATAAAATAGGTATATTAAATGACAAGTTTGCAAAAAATCATCTCAAAATGAGAAGTTTTGATTGGTTTTTGAAAATGTTGAAGTTTGATAGAAAATGTGAAGAAAATAAGTGGTAAAAATTTGATTTTGGTCCTAAGGAGGTTTGAACTCATGACCTTTGGCTTAGAATTGAAAAGCTTTAGCACTGAGCCAAGTGCTTGTCTTGTTATTTACACGCTTCTAATTAATTATATTTAAAAACAAGTCTTTGAAATGTTTAAAAATGAAGGAGAGTGAAAAAATTGACAAAATGGTCTCAGGGGGATTCGAACCCTGGACCATAGGCAAGGCAAGGAAACATGAAAAGCGTGCTGCCAACCGCTGGGGCAGTAATACATCCGTTGATTTAACTTAAACCACAAATATATATTTTAAGTTCAAAGTCAGAAATTGAATTTTTGAACTTCTTCTTCTTCTTCGCTGTGTTCGCGCAAAAACTCCATATCCATGGCAAATTCGAATTTCTTCAAATCTTGATCAATTTTAAAAGTTTAAAATGCTATTTCATCTAGATTTTTGCCACGATTATGAATATGTGTTTTGTTGGAATTATTAATCAAAGATTAACACGAATTTTAACAATCCCAATTTGAACCCTAACTAAAAAAATGGTTAATTCTTGAAACTCAGTTGTTTTTAGTTCCAATTAACAACCCAAATAGCTTTAGTGCATGAATTGAGGATTCAAAGTTTGAAAAACTTACCTCTTGGTATGAAAAACCAGTTCGAGTTCTATAACTTCCAGGTGCAAAGTAAGGATTGCTTTAGCTTCCTTGAACCTCCCTGAATGTGTTCCTACCCTTAGTTTGTCCTGAGGATGGCTAGAACTCTCTGACCAAGTCAACTTGCATCCACTTGAAGTGAGTTTTGATTTCGGGTTTAGAGTTGTTACAGGTCAGTGATGATGATCTGGATTGCTTCTATGAAGTATATGGAAGGTTTTTGAAGTGATAAATCAAGGTTAGCACAAGCAAATTGAGAGATGGCAAGTTAAGGAATCATTTACAAGATTTTGGTTTTTTGATTATGTTAATGAGTTTAATCACTTCTTGTGTTGTTTCTATGTTTTAAACTACTTCTAAATGATGTTTAGAACATGTTAGAAACTTAAGTTCACTCAAATTTTGTAAGATTTGGAGATTTGCAAAATTCCCTCTTATGACTTAGAAACTTGAAACTTAAGCAAGAAAGAATGAAAGCTTGATTTGGATAGCTTTGGTGTAGTTTGGAAATGAGGAAATGACCTCTATTTATAGGCCAAGAATTCTGAATGATTTGGCAAAGATATCATTGAAGGAAACTTGCAACTTGGTTAAGAGGTAAAATTGAATCTTTTGCATTTAATGCAAAAGTAACTTTCTTAACCATGGTTAAGTTTTTCTCCTTGATCCAATCCTCTCCTCAATAATTCAAACTGATATTTATCAGTTATAATACACCTCTAAGTGATGACAAGGCTTCTAGAAGGAGAAGTTGCAAAAAATGACTTATAATTTTGAAGCATGTACTTGAAATTTCATGGTTTTGGAGCTCTATGTTTCAAAATCAAAAGTATGGCTAGACAAAAATTTTTTGCAAGTTCTTGGACATTTTGGAAAGCTTGTAACAAGGGCTAAAACTTTCATGTTTTGAGTTTTTTCTGAATCCAAATGGATCTAGGTGAAAAATTGCCTTGAAGGTGGGAAAAAACCATGTTTCTTAACACTTGAAAATTTTTCTAAGTGTTAGAAATTTTTCAAATCTTGACTTTTTGTTGACTTTTTCATATTTCTTTATTTTTTATGATCATGATGGATCATTTGAAATGTTTTTATGTTTGAAAAAGTTTGGTCTTGAAAAAGTTGACCAAAAGTCAAAGTTTGACTTTTCAGAGCAGATGAATTTTCATAAGATGATTCAGAATTTGTCTGATGAAGAAACATGGACTTTTGTGATGTTTTGAATCAAGAAATTAGATCAAGATGTTTCATTGAAGATGTTAAGATCAATCTCCAAGAAAATAAGTCATTCACTGAGCAGAAAGTCAATGATTCACTATCCTCGATAAAAACCCTAATTGGTCGATTCATGATAGATCATGGGAAAAAGTTGGGAATCTGAAGATCAAATGTTGATGATTGATTAAGATAAATAAACTGAGGTGAGTGGAAACTCAAACCCTAATTGATCTCATCTTGAACAGATGAAATTTTGATGAAACCCTAATTTTGACTTTAGAAGCACATACACGATCTATCCTGTTCTGAAACTGTTAGTGATGCAGTGATGCAAATGTGCATAATGTAAAGTGGTATCTTAGGTCAAAAATTGGGGTATGACAGGTATAATAGTTGCCTCTATTAAATGTTCTTTTACCTAAGGGGTTAGATTGGCGTACACGTCATTCGTGACCCATAGGTGGAAGATGATTGAACACTCGAGTGCCCTTAAAATTTGCATGCGCTGGTGCACGAAATGAAACCGTCCACTGATGACAGACTTGAATGGGCTTAAGGACACCATTTGGAGAGAAACAACTAATGTGCAGGTGGAGATGGGCTTAAAGATTCCATCCATAGAAACTGATGATGTGATTTTTATCGGAATAAGTCGTACACTAGACTTCATTCGGAAAGGTGCTCTTCATGATAGCTCTCTCAGAATGGGAATGCATCCCAAGATCGTATTCGAGGGAAAGTATTTGTATGCATTGATTTTTAACCAGATATGCAACAATCTACAAATGGAGAATTCTGACCTGAAAAGGCATGGTTAGCTTTATGTATATTATGATGCATGTAATGTATCATGATGCTCTCGAAATAAACAAGGATGATATATGCATCTTGTATGTATATGTTAGGACATTTTATAATTGATGTATAAATGTAGATGCTATTGTATTTCAAAACCTATCCATCTTAAGAAGGATGAATCATTGTCTCTTATTAGAGATTCCCTATTTTAGTCAGAGGATGTTCTGCTCGGGATTCCTGACTTCTACTTGGGGATATAAGAGATGTAAATTCCTCCGATGCGCTATCTTACCAAGTTTCAGGTATGGATACTGACTTTCATTGGGGAACGATAGGCCCTGGATAGTTCTTAGTTAGGGATGAAATTTAGCTAGGGAATAATGTGTTTTCGGAGTAACTTATTATTGCTCAGAGACTTGAAAATTGATCTGTTACTGCTCGGAGACTAATGTAACAAGAAGAAATATGGACGATCACATCTCGGGGACTAAAGTGATAAGTTGAAAGTTGTGTGTTACTTCCTGGGGACTAATGCAACAATAAAGAATGTAGACGATCACTGCGCGGGGATTGACGTGATGAGTTGAAATTTGTTTTATTACCGCTTAGGGACTAATGTAACAAGAGAGAATATAGACGACCACTACGCAGGGACTAACGTGATTAGAATAGCTGTAGATAATCACTGCTAGGGGACTGACGTGATAAGAATAGTTGTAGATAATTACTTCTCGGGGACTAATGTGATAAGTTGAAAGTTGTCTTGCTACTTTTCAGGGACCAATGTAAAAAGAGGAGTTGTGGATGTTGTAATCAAATAATCATGGTGTAGGTAGGATGGTGTAGTAATCTCGTTAGAGAGATCTATCTCTATCGAGGTTGCGATAATTCAGTGGGGATTGTAAAAGCCATTTGATTTGTTTTGTGATACCATCTTTGTGGGGATATGTTAGTGACTTGGGTCGTTATCCCGACCCCCTAGAGTCTGTAGCAATTGTCATTTCTATGTACTGTGGATATATTTGTAAATAGAAATTATTGTCAAATGCATATGATCTTTCAAAGCGATCATTGGACTTGTAAATGCATATGATATTTGTAAAAGTTTTGAAATTGAAAGAGAAATTGTATTGATTGAAAGAAGTTGGGATATGAACAGGAAATTGTGTACAACGAGAAAAATATCCTAGTAAGAGGAAATCGTCAAAATATTAAAAAAGGCTATAAAGTGGTGAAAAGCTATGTGGAAACAATCCCATCGAGTTTCAACTCTGCTATTGCTCATATATTTTCAAGTATCTCATCTCCATGCTACCAGAAGAAGGTGAGTGGATTGATCTGTGCCATTCGATCTTGAAGTTGATAGCAATGTAGTCTATAAGTAGATGATCTGACGGGACATAGTCATACACTTAAATCCCTAATTTTTTCCTGAACCTCCCTTTCGGGTTTTCAACCCACTGGGATACCCTTTTTTTCCCAAGCCTCCTTTTTAGTTTTTCGACTTGTCGGATGTACAATATATATATATATATATATATATATATATATCCCTAAAATAACAACGTAAATACCTATACACATTATCTACTAACACGTATCTTAGCCTAAAATAACTGCTTCTCCAGCTTTCGCCACCTATTTGGTGCTCAATCAGAACTCAAACTACTTGTAACTGCTGGTGACTTCAAAATTCAAATCTTCTCGCTTCTGGCTTGCTTCAACGTTATTTAATGGCAAGACTGAATCATCAAAAAATTATTCTAAGTCTTGAATTCCCTTTGGTCGACAATACGAATTACTCATTCTTCATCCTTTGGTCGACTAGACCAATTTTCAACTATCTTGTCATTTATACCAATTTCTCTCCTTTTGGCCGAAAAGGCCATACTTTTGCATTTTGGCTTGATATTCCCATTGAACATGAAATTCTTTAGTTTGACAAAGCCAAACCTCGACCAAACTTTTAATTTCTTTAAATACCCTTATATCAAAGGATTGCCCTTAGCTATAAGAAACGAATATACCTTAAGAATTTTTAAGGTAACAAAATGCCCCCCATAGATGACATTTTCGAGTTCGACTCATATGAGACAATGGAATCTTTGAAGCGTCGACTTTCACTCACCGACCAAATCGTTTACACTTCCTCCTTTGTTGATGTTAATGTTCCACTTTTGCCGTGACGTCATGCCATCATGGTAGTGTATCACACTTTTGATTCTCGAGACGTGAAACATTAATGCTCTCCATTGTTACACTTTTAAGTGAGAGACGTGGCCCACTAACACGTTTCTCTCTCTCTCCACGTGTTTGCGGAAGTGACACGATTTGACCTAGGAAATCACAAGTTTTTTCCCATTATTTCTTCTCTCTTTTCAGGGTCTATAAAAACCCTTTTTTCCCCATTTTTTCACTTTCTTCATTCTAACTCTCAACTCCACTTGTTTTTGGAAAGCGAAAATCACAAGTTCTTCACTGTTCATCATCTTCAACCTCTTACATCCTCTCTATTGGCAGGCGCTGATAACAAAGTTTCCTCTTCTACAACAGTCTTTTGACTACGCCTCATCGATGGAAAGGAGTATGTTATGGAACCTCCCTTTGCTGAGAGAAAGCCAAGATATGGAAATCTCAGGTACTTATTCCTTTTTCCCTTGAAGATAATCCTTTGGCATTTTTGGGTCATCTTCCTACAGAACCACCCTTAGAAATTTATGTAGATGACAAACAAGCATTTTTTCCCACTAGTATTTTCACCAAACCAATAGTTTCTCTCTTAGAACCCATTTCGCTTCAATACATAGATAGGAATTTTAAAACTTCCCCACAATGAAATTTCCCTAAATTCAGTGCTAGGATGACACGTTTTGAACTAGAAAAACTTGCTCAATGGAAAAACTTAGGTATTTATACATTGTTATAACTTTCTCGCTGTGGTCAACCTTACTCCTGTGGCATGTTGTTGGCTACCATTCATTTCTGGGAGGGGTCGACTAACACCTTTCACACAAAATATGGTATGATCACTCCTACCTTGTTCGATGTTACTGCTATTACAGGACTGAAGTCGTCTGGCCAAGTGTTTAATTATAGGGACGTTAAACCTGTTCCCTTGAAGTTTGACATGGGCGAGACCCGTAATCCAACCTTCAACAATTTTATTGATCATCACGCCAAAACTTCTCATCCTGTTACTGATGAGCAGCATATAGCATTTCCGACTTTGTGGTTGTCTCTCTTCATTTTCTGCTCCAAGTCTATGTAAGTGGCCAAACAATTCTCTTATCTGGCTACCCAGCTACATCAGGGTAGAAATGTTTCTTTCGGCCAACTAACTTTGGCCTCTCTCTGTGAATCACTCACTGACATTGCTAGTCAGATAAAAACTTTCGACCCCAACAAATCGACAAAGAAAAATGTCCTGGCTCATGGCCCTTTTTAGTTCTTACAGTTGTGGCTAAGTGCCACTTTCTCTCAAGATATTAGGCCACACAAAAATAGAAAGATAGCATGCCCTCCATCTCAGAACAACGTTGTTTGGTAGTGCCTACTCCTACTGACTCATATCGACAAGACCTCCCCAAATGTCGAAGTGTTTAAATTTTTGTTCCACATCATGTTGACACGGGCTGATTTCGAACCTTCTATGGCCTCATTCTATGATAGACATGGTGGCCCAAAATGGTTCACTAGAGTTTGGCCTCCTACAAAGAATGAAGATAAGAATAGCTCTTTAGTTATATGGAGGCGTTTTTTGACTCTCCAACTCTTGTCGGTTGTTATTGTTGGCTCAAATCCAGGCTTGGTTTCTTATCAGCCTAACTTGGTGGCTCGACAATTTGGGCTTTGTCAACTTATCCCTAAGTCTTTTTTCTCTTCTTATGAATTGTTGATCGAAGTTACAACTGACCAACCTTTTGAGGTCATAAAAGAAGATTTCGAGATCCTCTGGGAAAAAAGACATAAGCTTACTCTTACTCCTTTTCAACTAGCATTCTACTACACCAAATAATTTGAAACTTGGTGGCAGTCATATTTTATTGTATATATTGGTGATTCTGAAATAAAATTGGCTGAACTAACTGCATCTTTTGATCATTCACAGGGAAAACCGACCAAATGTAAGATTACTAACATCAAACAGATCTAAGCTTTCCAGCAATACTTTCGAGTGGTGTATCTACCCAATAACCTTTGTCGGACCATTTTTTATGCAGCCCAGGAGCTAAATGATAAGATAACCGACAGGATTCCAAAACTTAATATTCCTGGTTATGCGAAAGACAAATATCTTTACGCACTTTACTTTGGAAAAATTAAATTTCCTCCTTTACCAACTAGCCCCTTGGCTTTGGCTTTCCGCCCTCAAATCCCAGACTGGTGGTATATCTCTTGGTCGAACATGCAAAATGCTTATAAGAAAAAGTATGAAAGGGTGGTGCCGATAAAGTATTGGTTAGATAACTACCCAGGTTTTCTACATATTGACCCTCAATATGTCAGAGAGCTTGCTGTCGTGCCATATGGTAACAACTTTTGGGAAGCTTAGTTGCTTTTCCATTTCGACTTTTCTATTTGTTTGACCCATTGCCATGTTTTCTTTTACCCATCCCTATTCTTATAAAACCAAATGAAGCTCCTGTTGACCAAATTGTTCCTTCGAAAAAAAGGTTTAGGCTCAAACGTTTACCAATTATCTTTCCTGATTTGGCACTTCTAACTTGGCCAATATTTTGCAGATTCTTCATGACCACACTCCTTCTGATGATGACACCATTTCTAATGCACTCAAGAAAATTGATTCTTATGTAGGTGTACTTGTATAATTTCTATTTCTTCAATTTATGGATTAAAATGTTGTTAATGTTTCTCTTGTCTACCAGAGTCAAAAACGCTCGACAGATTTGACTGCTCCCTCTGGAAAATCCAAAAGGTCCAAGAAGGACAAGCAACAAAATACATTGAGGAATGAGGTATTTCTTGCCGACTTAATTTCCTTTTCTCGAATGAAACAATGGCTTCAACTTATATCTTCCTTTCTGAACTTAGCCATGACTTGATGTTCAGTCCCCTCAACATTCCCACAAATCCAAAAGCCATAAAAGGAAGAAGGATCCCTCTGCTGGGGATCCAAAAACAAATAAGAGATCCAAAGTGAACACAACCATTGTCACTCAAACTCCTTCCCCCAGTGCTACTAAAGTTCAAGATCTAGTTGGAGCCACTGTTGTTGCTTCTGCTGAGAAAGATGCAACTGTCGACCCTAGCCCGTTGTTTATTGTGGAAAATGGTAAACAACCGCTGGTCCTCCCAAAGTCCTAAAACTTAAGGTTACTAGCGAGATCGACCAGTTGATCTCAAGACTCGTGCTAAGATTTCTGGTGAATTGCACTATTTCTGGAAATAACTACCCTTGGCCCAGAAACGGCTTCCAGAACCTAGGGAAATAATGCAATGGCTTTCCACACAAAGAAAATCGACTATTGATGACTCGTGATCAACAGTTTACGTAAGAGATGATTTGGTAACTAATGCTAGTGGTGACTCGTGACCGACAAGCAACAAACAGAAGCGAAGTAAAAACAACGAATAAAAACAAAGTTAAATGTAAAAAGGTTGCATTAAAATAAAGGTTTGGTGATTCACGTGCATCAAAGATTGCGTACTCTTTCTTCCTTTAGCGTGGAATTCAGCAGAGTTTTAGCAAGTAATTTGGGAGTACAAGTGAACACACCTAATTCTACAAATTCTAATTTATTTATAGTAATTTACAGAAAAACTGCTACAAGCGATCAACAGCTGAGATTTGAGCTTTTGGAAACAAATTTTGCCCACGTTTCAGCTTTCACTTGGGACTCTTATCCCACGAACTCTTGAAGTAACCACCCACGATCTATTTGTTTGACTCTTTCCCGCTTCGTGTATTTGAAGGTAACTGCCTTCAATTTCTGAATACTTCTTACTAAGTTTTCTCTAAGTCCACAATGAACCACTTCGACAGCGGCATCATTTTCACCAAGTTCTTCCTTTGGGCCTCTGTCGACACTTTCGTCACGCAATGTGTCGATACAATTACTTTAACATCATTTTGCTTTTGTTCGACACATTTTTGTCTTCTAAGCCAAAGTTCTATCTTAAACAAACACTCATTCTGGAAATTTTGACTTTGACCTTGTTGACCATCCTCAGAAACTGCATCTTCTCTAGCTGATTCTTATACTTTAAGGATTATTTCCTCTAAATCACGCCCTTAACTTCCTTTACAAAGTTCCAGCCAACACCCATTGACACAAGTATTTCTCGATTCCACTTTAGTTCCTTTTTAAATTGTTAGATTTTTTTCATTAATATCTCTTCTTGTTTTCTCTAAGTTGATGCCTCTGGCCAACAACAACAAAATGTGGCCGACTATACACCACTGTCAGATGCTTCTTCCCCTCATCATCATGAGAATCTTGGCATTGTCGTTGGTGAGTTCATTGATCTGAATGTTCAGGCTACTTTTAGTGACTATGATTTAGTCACTAGCCCTGCCAAGCATAAGGATTCTAGTTCAACTAGCTCTGACTCTAGTCTTTCAGATTCCCTATAGGGTTCAGAGGCAAATAAAGATGCCACCACTTCCTAACTTTTGCCCCTTCCAGAAGGCACACCCCATATTTTCTCTGAGAGAAAAAAGGTCGACTCACCTACCACGTCGAATCAAACAGTGGTCAAGCCTTCTTTTTTGGAAGCAATTTCTAGGCTACGTAGCTTAGTGAGTTCTCGTACTCTTTCTTCCAACTCTAACCAGTCTCAAATTCATACAATGAGTTAGGGCCTGAGGCAACCAAAGTCAAGAATCTAACGACTAAAATTCAAACTCATGCCTTGAATCCTGACTTGCCTCATTTGCTTTATTCTGATCCAACTATTCGCTTAGAGATTATAGACGTGCTCACTCAATTAAAAGATCTCCGCATCTTTGAATCATCCAGGTTCATGATGACAACCTTCGAGAAATTCTTTGTTCCCATGCTCCGGAATGTTGAAAATATAAGGGAATATGAACAGTCGGTTGAGTCGAAAAATGCTTTTATAAAGGAGAGTTGGGATATGGTTGAACATGCCAACGAAGAAGTCACTGAGGTACTAACAATGATTCAAAATAAATAGAAAGAACTAACTCCTAAACAGAAAAGAGTTGCTGAAATACGTGACCAGATTTCTGCTCTCAACGAGGAATTGGAATCGATTGCCAAACAAGAGGAGGAGATTAATAAAATTTTTGATCCAAATCAAGCGAAGGCCGACCAAATTGCTATGGATGATGTGACCGTAGGTGATGCAATTTCTTCTGTCGAAACAGAGATTGAAATACTTAGGGTTCAAGCAGAAGACTTTGATAATCAAGTCGTACACCTCCATGGTGAATTGCGGTAATTCCAAACCAAATTTAAACACTTTTAGTCATTGTAGCAGCAATCTTAAGACTTCTTTATGTAATATTTGAAAAATGGAATTAAGCCAAATTCTTTTATTGCCTAATATATCTCTCTCTATTTCACACACTTTATGCATGCTTTTTAATTTTCTAGTTTCAAACATAGCCTAGGTATCAGGTATGGTCCCATCACGCTAAGCATTTGATCTTTCCACAGGCGTCCTTCGACGGCCACGATTGAAACCATGGGGAATTGCCACGAATCCTTTTGCCTTTTCGTTTCTTTGCCTATAAATAGCTACTTCCCCTTTTCCTTTATTTTCTTTCGCATTTCTAACTCTTTTAACCAGCAAAAACCCTAGAATGGATTTCACCTTCTCCAAACGTCGTTGCCACCGCTCCTGCCGCCAGTCTCCAGCTCGTCTTGTTGACGGCAAACCCTACATTCCGGAGCCACCATTCTCCGAGGAAAAGACGAAAATCTGGAAATCTCAGGTACTAATTCCTTTTAGGCTTGATGATGAACCCCTTGCTTTTTTAGGGCCACTACCTTCGGATGTCCCCTCTGAAATTCACGTGGATGATGAGGGTGCTTTCTTCCCCACCAGTCAACGTAGTTCCCCGTTGATCACTTCAATAAACCCCATTTCTTTACAGTTTATTGATAGAAACTTTTGTACTGCTCCTCCCCTGCATTGCCCTAAATTTGGGGCTTGGATGGACCGACTGGAGCCTCACAAAGGTCAACAATGGAAAGCAACAGGTATCTATGACCTTTTGCAACTTGCTCGTGTCGGCACCCCCTATTCAAGTGGCATGTTGTTAGCTGCCTTGTACTTCTGGGAAGGAACCACCAACACTTTCCACACAAAGTGAGGCATGGTAACACCCACGTTGCTGGACGTAGCTGCCTTAACAGGCGTGACATCTGCTGGTGCCCCATTCAGCCATTCTGCACATGAAGAGATTATTCCTATCAAATTCGACGTTGACGAATCCAAACACCCAACATATAACAACTTCATTCTGCATCATTGCCGCGACACTGAAGAAATTTCCGACGAAGAACATGTTGCTTTCTTGACCCTCTGGCTGTCCTGTTTTGTGTTTTGCTCGAGGTCGATGCAGATAGCCAGGCAATTTTCCCATCTAGCCTCAGCGCTGCATCACGAGGAACACGTTGCTTTAGGCCAATTAATCTTAGCCTCTTTATACTCTTCTCTGACCGACGTAGTCGGCCAAATCAAAAGCTTTGATCCCACAAATCCAAAGAAAAAGAATGTGTTGGTGCATGGACCTTTCTGGCTCCTACAACTGTGGCTCAATGCCATATTTTCAGCTGACGTGAAGCCCTTTCGACAAAAGAAGGTTTCAATATCTCACAATAGAAAAGGGGCTTTATGGCCATGTTATCGTTCTCTCACTCCAATCGACAAAACTTCTCCCAATGATGAAGTCTTTAAAATTCTTTTCAACATAATGTTGAACAGGGAAGACTTCACGCAGTCGATGGCTCCCTTTGCTGATGGAAAAAGTAGACCCATATGGCTTTGAGTCTTTTCCTCCTATAGAAGAGAGGCATCAACGAAGATCTTTGGTTCTTTGGAGGCGTTTCTTGACTCCTTAATTTCTGTCAGCTGCTATCACCCAACCGACTCCTTGCCTGGCAGCTTATCAGCCAAACTTGGTATCTAGGCAATTTGGACGCTGCCAACTTGTGCCTAAATCACTCTATCCATCCCATGAGTTTCTCATGGACGTGTTAGATGACCAATCCTGGCTAGCTGTTAAGGATACTGTGGGCACTTTATGGGTGCAGAGACCCATTCTCAATTTTACCCCCTTCAAGCCAGCTTTTTTCTGCACTCACGAATTCACACTTTGGTGGAAGACATACCTTGTCACTTTTGTAAATGATGTTGTAAGAAAAATGACTGAGCTAACAGTGGCTTTTGATGTTTTGCAGGGAAAAGGAACAAAATGTAAGGCAGTTCACATTAAATAAATACAAGCATTCCAGAACTTCTTCAAAGTGGTGTATTTGCCAAACAATCTTCGTCGAACCATTTTTGATGCGGCCCGAGAGCTAAAGGAGAAAATAACTGAAAAAATTCCTCAACTCAAAATTCCCAGTTATGCGAAAGACAAGTATCTTTACGCACTACACTTTGGAAAAATCAAGTTTCCTCCCTTACCGACTAGCCCTTTGGCTTTAGCGTTTCGACCACCAATCCCAGACTGGTGGTACATTTCTTGGTCGAATGTTCAAAACGCTTACAAAAAGAAAGTCGATGGAGTGGTTCCAACGAAGTATTAGTTGCATACCTACTCAGGCTTTCTTCATATCGACCTTAGATATGTGAGAGAACTTGTTGTAGTACCCAATGGTAACCACTTCCGGAGAGTTCTGTTTCTTTTACAATTTATCTCGCATTGTTATTTGACTTGGTTTTTTCTTTAGATGTGCCTTTGCCACAGGTGGTTGCCCCCAGGCCAGAAGCTGCTGCTGTCGATACTCAGAAGAAATCATCGACCAAACATGCTAAGACCCATGCCACCGGGGGCTCTTCTCAATCCAAGGTATGCATTACTGACTCTTAAGCGCATTCTTCTTGTTCGATTATTTGCTAATATTTTGACATTTTCCACAATTCATTCCCATCCATACCTCTTCAGATGACGAACCCATTTTTGCTTCTCTCAAAAAGACTGATTCTTCTGTAAGTACGAATAATTTTAATTTGACGTTTTATACCGGATCTGCTTACTCACGTTTTGGTTCCTTTTGTAACAGAATCAAAAACGCTCAGCGGATTCGGCTGCTCCCTCCACCAAATCCAAAAGGTCCAAGCAGGACACAAAATCCCATTCTAGTAAGGGCGTTGAGGTAACGTTTCCTTATTTTCTGACTGCTTCTAATAAAAACTAAAATTGCCCTTTTTGAATCATCGTGATTTCTGCAGCCATCGCCTGATGCTCAATCCCCTCACCCCAAAAAATCCAAAAGCCTCAAGAAAAGGCATACTGATAAGCCGGAGAGGAAGGCAAAATTAACAAATAAAGCCCCCATGGCCGACAATTTAGGAGCGAGGTTCGGTGAGGAACTAGAACCGACAGAAATAGATGTCACACCGCTAATCACCAGGCGGCGAGGTAAAGTGCTCCTGACTGCTTGTCATGATGCCACCTTACTTTCACATACTGGTTGTAACATTGTAATAAATACAGCCATTGTTACTCCAGACCCTACACCTGTCTCTAATGCCAACAGAGAGGTAGTAGAAACCATTGCTGAAGTTCCTGCTGAAAGGAAAGAAATGACAAAACCCTCACCACTATCGCAGGTATTTCCTTCACCTTCTAAAGTGTTAGTGTCTTTTAATTTTGAGTTATACCTGTCTGATATGACGTTTTCCCTTTTCTCAGGTTGAAGCTTCTGAGCCACAAAGTGTGCTAGAATATACTCCTCTCTCAGAAGTTTCTTCCCCTCAACAACCAACTCCCCACGCAACAACTGGTGAGTTTGTTGAGAATGTCACTTGGAGTTCACACAGTGGTTCTGATTCAGTCACCAGTCCTATCAGGCACCATGCTTATTTTTCGACCAGTTCTGACTCTAGTCTTTCAGATTCCCTGCAGGCTTTAGGGGTCCCTCAACCTACTGTCGAAACTATCCAGATTCAGGATTCTCTCGAGAAGGACGATGCTGTTGTCCCCTCTAGAACAAAAGATGTTATCGTCGATCTAGAAGTCGACGATGTCGAAGCTACTTTGGCAAGGCTGAATCAATTCATGAATTGACACGCTACTACCTCAGATTCTGACCAGTCCCAGATTCACAGCGACAAGCTAGGACCTGAGGCTACCAGAATCAAGAAATTGAATGACCTCGTCCGTACTCATGCTTTCAATCATGACTTGCCTTATGCACTACAAGAAGACTCAACTCTTGGCCCTGAACTCCTGGACGCCATTGCCCAATTAAAAGGTCTTGAGATTTCTGAGTTTTCAAAGCTCATGATAGCAGCTTTCGAAAACATCCTTTCTCCTCTTCTAGCCAATGTCACTCAAATCAAGGAGACTGAACTGTTGGTCGACACCAAACAGACAACAGTGAAACAAAATGTGGAGATGGTGAGAAAAGCCACAACAGCAGTTGTAGAAATAAAAACTCGCATCAATCAGAGACTGCAAGAACAGAGCTCCAAAAGAAAAAGAGTTGTTGATATACGCAGTCAAATTGTTGAGCTGACGAAAGAGCTGGAACTTGTCGAAAGACAAGACCAAGAAATCGACCAGGCCAACACTTCTGATCAAAAAGAAATGCGCCTGCTGGCCAAGGATGCTCTTATCGTCAATAATGCCACGACAAAGGTCGAAGAAGAACTACACACTCTCAAAGCCAAGGCTGGTGAATTAAACCATCATGTCGTTCGTCTTAAGGGTGATTTAGGCAGCTTTCAAAGGAAATATGGCAATTTTTGATTGATGTACGAACGTGTTTCATTGTAGTTTTTATTTCTTGTAACCTGAACTTCTAATATTTATGAAACACCATTTTTGGCATTCTTTTATTTGCACCATTTATATATTGTTCACTTTCAAATACTGGCTTTATTACTATGTTCCATCTCAGTTCGACTCACAATCTCAAGTGGTCGAAATTGAAATTTCTTGAAGAATAGGTTGGTATTTCTTCAAGTATTTGCCATTTACTCTCAGAATGCGTCGATCTGAGGCTAATTCCTCTAATTCATATGCATTATTGGAAAAATCTTGGATTATTTTTAACGGTCCTTCCCAGTTTGGGGACCATTTACCTAATACCCTATCATTTCTATCCATAGGCAATATTACTTTCCAAACTAAATCATCAATCTGGAAAACTTTATCTTTTACCTTTTTATTATACGCCTTAGCCATTTTATCTTTTTGCCTTCTCAAGGTATCAAGGGCTAACATTCTTTCTTCATCCAAGTCGACCAACTCATCAGTCATCATCTTCCAATAATCCTCAGATGGTATTTCATGTTGTCATTGAATTCGCATTGATTGAACATGTATTTCTACTGGCAAAACAACATCATGCCCATATGTCAATCGAAACGGAGTTGTTCCAGTTGCCTCCTTAGGGGACGTTCGACAAGCCCATAGGGCCTGATCTAACGTTTGGTGCCAGTTTCTGGGTTTCTTACCCACATGTTTCTTGATCAAACTAATTATTACTTTGTTTGCAGCTTCGACTTGACCATTGGCTTGAGCATAATAAGGTGTATACGTTAGTAGTTTTATTCCAACTTCTTTTGCAAAATCTTTCATTTTCTGCCCTGTGAACATCGTACCTTGGTCGGTTGTGATTGTTTCTGGAACTCCAAACCGACACACAATGTGACTTTGTATAAAATCAATCACAGCTTCCTGGTCGACATTTCTCAATGCTATGGCTTCAACCCACTTTGTAAAATAATCAATCCCAACCAAAATGTACCTTTGTTGTTTGGACGACGCTGGTTTTATCTCACCAATTACGTCCAAAGCCCATCCTCTAAATGGCCAAGGTTTTACAATGGCATGCAATTCGCTTGCTGGCACGTGCTGTATGCCCCCATGCATCTGGCATTCTTGGCATCCTTTAGCAAACTCAATACAGTCTTTCAACATTGAGGGCCAATATACGCCTGTTCGCATCAGCAACCATTTCATCTTATGCCCAGCTTAGTGCGCACCACTTGCTCCGCTGTGCACACTTGACACAGCAACATATGCCTCGCTTTCTCCCAGGCATTTAAGCAACACCCCTTCGACAGTTTTCTTAAATAACTCGTTTTCAATCAAGACAAAACTTAAAGCGCGATATTTTATTTTACGATCTGTCAAACCCGTTGGGGAACGCAAGTAATCAATAAGAGGTTTTCGCCAGTCATTGTCGTGCCCATTATGAATTGCGAAAATTTAATTGATAAATCTGAAGAAGATAATAAAGTGGCCCTAACCTTTTTCTTCACTGGAGCATAATCTTCGCTTTCATCCTTCTTGTATCCTGAAGCCTCTTGTGCTAAATCATTAGCTTGTTGATTCTCTCGCTTGGGTACGTGTCGAAGGCTTGCTTGTTCGAACCGTTTCAACAGTCGTATGGCAATCACAAAGTACATGATTAAGTTCTCCTTAACGCATCTATATTCTTTTGACACTTGTTTGATCACCAACTCAGAATCCCCTAAAATTTCGACGTTTCTTGCCCCCAATTCTAGCAAAAGTTCAAGTCCAGTAATAAGGGACTCATATTCTGCTTCATTATTAGTGCAAATACCATCGATAGTGTACTTGAACTCTGCTGGAATTCCACTAGGAGAAATGATAACTCCACAAATTCCTGCACCGTTTTTATGACTGGACCCGTCGAAGTACAACTTCCAAGGCACCAGATCAACAAAATTTTATGGTATAGCCACCATTGAATGGTCAACTAAAAAATCTGCCACTATTTTCCCTTTCATGGCCTTTAAAGGCATATATGTCAGGGAGTACTCTGTTAACGCCAAAGCCCATTTACCAATTCAACTATGTAAAATTGGTTTAGACAACATATGTTTAATAATGTCGAAATGAGATGAAATATAAACATCAACTGGCTTTATATATTGCTTTAATTTGATACAAGAGAAGTACAAGCATAGGCATAGTTTTTCTATATCACTATACCTAGTTTCTGAACCATTTAACATACGACTAAGGTAATACACGGGACGCTCAACATGATCATCGTCCTCTTGAACTAACATACTACCTATGGTCGACTCTGAGGCTGCTATATACAACCTCATAGGTTTATTTCTAATAGGCGCCAATATGGGAGGTTTCGTCAGGTATGCTTTGATTGAGTTGAAAGCCTCTTGGTGTTCCTCGCGCCAAATAAATTCTTCATTCTTCAGTCGAAGTAGTGGTGAGAACGCTTTCGTTTTTCCACTTAAGTTGGAGATGAATCTTCTTAGGAAACTGATTTTGCCCAACAATGACTGAAGTTCTTTTTTGGTCAATGGCGGTTTTACGTCCATGATGGCTTTGGTCTTGCTCTGATTAACTTAAATGCCTTTCTTGTGCACAACAAAACCAAGAAAATCTCCTGCACTTTGGTACGTTGCTCCGGCATTCTTCAAGCCGAATGGCATAACCACCCACTCATAGGTGCCTAATGCCCCAGGGCAACGAAACGCCGTCTTCGGCACGTCATCATCTACAATAAAAATTTGGTTATAACCAGCATAACCATCAAGCATACTCAAATATTCAAAACCAGCAGCAGAATCGACCAACATTTCAGCTACTGGCATAGTATACTCATCTTTAGGAGTGGCAGCATTTAAATCTCTAAAATCAATACACACTCTCTCAATTTTCCAGTTTTCTTAATGACTGGCACAATATTGGCCAACCATTCGACATACGTTGCAGTTCTGATGAACTTGCTCTGGAGGAGTCTTTCTACTTCCTCCTTGATTTTCGACATGACTGCAGGCGCAAACTGTCGAGGTACTTGTTTCACTGGTTTCTTGCCAGCTTTGATTGGTAGCTTTAATTCGACCAAATCCCTGCTTAAACCAGGCATTTCATTATAATCCCAGGCAAAATAATCTTTAAATTCTTTAAGTAAAGAAATTACCTCAGATCTTAGTTTCGGGTCGATATTGGCGCTAATGTAAGTAGGTCTTTTGTCACCTTCTGCGCCAAGGTCGATTTCTTCTAGAGGATCTTGTGGCTACATCTTTTTAGGTGCCATGTAATCCTTCTCGAAACCTAATGGTTCATCGTTGTATATGCAGTCAAGACGCTGCTCATCGACGTTTTTGTTCGACGGTTCTGGCTCTACAGCCAGAATTGGTTTTGATGATGGAGAGTTGGCCACTTCTGTTGCCACCTTTTCTACTTCAGCTTCTATAGCCGAATTCATTCTGTTTTCGGCAATGTACGCTGAAATCCTTCAAAGAGCCTCGAGCTCAGGCATCATTCTCATAGTTATCTCCCCAGCCTGTCGGTGCGGGTCCTTCTCGGTAAGGGTCCTCTGGATATTCTACGTCCCATGTTAAACCATGAGTTTCATGCAGCTTCAATGAAACGAATGCCTCATGTAGATTGACATACGTATCTTCCACTGGATGGCAAGGAGCAATATTGGCCAACTTCCTATCAAATTGGGTTTGGCCCACAGTATTCACATCCGCCATGAAATATCCTTGGTCGGCCTCAATGTTCTCCACAATGCCGTCTTCGCGCCAGATAATTAGGCGCTGGTGCATAGAAGAAGGTATAGCACCAACTCCATGTAACCATTCTCTGCCCAGAAGCAAATTGTAACTTGGTCGACCCAGAATGACCATAAATATTGTCGGCCTAGTAACCGAGCCAACTGTAACATCCACCTGAATGACTCCCATGGTGGATTTTGTTCCTCCTTCGTAGTCTGCCAAGACCACGTTGTGAGACCTTATGTCGGTATCATGTTTACCTACTCGTTTCAAGATATGATGTGGCATAATGTTTACCGTAGCGCCACAATCCACCAACACCTTGTTGATGGCCGTTTCCTCAACCTTTGCCCTTATCAGCAAGGGTTTCAGGTGGTTCCTCATTGCCATATCAGGCTTCTCAAAGAAATCATCTTGGCTTTCGACAGAACCATTATTCATCACGAAATAACATGTTGGCTTATGCAAATCCATCTCAGCAGCATTGAGGTCACTGGTGTTTTCGACCTCTGTCGGTATGTTGTACTCCTCTGGGAGTATAGATACCACATTAACCAGGATGTCTAAACTGGCTTCAGAGTCAGAGGCAAAATCATCAGTTGCCTCATCAGAGCCGTGGTCGACTGGCTCGTTTACACACTCTTTGATCTGCTGGCTAACAACAGGGTCGACCTTTGGTACATACTATCGAATATTTTTGCCTTTGTTAATGACAGCTTGTCTTTCAGCAGCAGCTTGTCTTTCAGCCTGCTTCTTTCTCTAGAAACGTCTCCACTGAGTTCGACTCATTGGGTTCTTTCCCATATAGTTCTCAGATATGTGGCTCTTCTTTTCAGAGCGCACTTCTAGACGGTAGCTCATTGGAGCTTTCCCTTTGGCCTCTTTCATGACGCCAGCAGCATTTGATGGCCCGGCAGCCATGTTAGGTTTGAACCAAGTTCCTTGGGGCACAGTAGCCGGCGGAACATACGTCTTTGGCCTAACCTGAGAAGATTTCCTCTGCCTTGGATCCCTCTTATTCCATTGGATCCTTCCCTTTTCCAGCTACAACTTCTGAAAATTTTCAGCAGCCACCCTATCAGTTAGAGCACTACATTTGGGGCATAAGCCTACTTGAGCCCGTTTGTTCTTGCAGCGATACAAAAAGCTTAACAAATTGTCGTCACCCTTAGGATAGACGTCAGCCAAGTCGGCATGAGGGCTTTCGTCAATGCCTTCTTCTAACATAACATTGTCAGGCACCTCAGCAATTTTGACCATGTTAATGGTCACAGGTTCAGCATATAAAGCCTCTTCTTGCATCAATGGGTCAGTGTCGATATTTTTCTTTCTGGAAGCAAACTTCAGGCGTCCTTCCTGGAGGGCTTTCTACACCAGATCCCTGAAAATAAAACATTGAGAAGTTGTATGACCAAGATAATTATGATATTTACATGAACCTCTCTTTTTTCTTAGTTCTAATGGTGGCAATTTAGCATTTGGGGGAACTAAAATTTGACCATCTTTGACCAACAAGTCAAAAATCTCCTCACACTTACTAACATCAAAAATATATGCTTTTGCAGGAGTTCTAGAACTAGTGACGACTGTGGGGCTTTTCCCCTTAGCCGGGAACAACACTTTGCATTCGTATGTCGGCCCAGATTTCAATTCGTCCAACTCTACGTCTGCCTCTGTCGATGACATGTAGTCGACCTCATATACAGGGTCTGTGTCGTCGAGATCGACGTAGGCCACTTTTCCCTTCTTGGATTTAGCCTTGGTATGTCTAGCCTTCTCTATTCTAAGGCGTTCAAGGTGTCGAACCCTATCAGCTAATTATGACATACTCTTGATAGAAGTTGGATCTATTTTCTTCCTAATAGAATAATCCAATCCTCCAGCGGCCATTTGAACAAGTTCATGTTCACGCACTTGGGTGAAATACCTCGCTTTTAGGGATCTAAACCTATTCAAATAGTCGTCTATTGTCTCAGCAAATTTTCTCTTAATACTTGACAATTCGACCAAACTAATTTTTGAATGTCCCTCATAAAACTGCTCGTGAAACAGTTTCTCCAACTTCGACCATGAATCAATCGAATCAGGGGGCAAAGTAGTAAACCAAGTGAAAGCTGCTTTAGTAAGGGATAAAGGGAAATGTTTCACTCTTAAACCCTCATTGTTTTCCATGTCTCCTGACTCAGTCAGATATCTAGCAATGTGTTCGACCGTCGACTCACCCGTCTCTCCCCCGAACTTGGTATACTTAGGAATTTTCTATCCTCTGGGGTTTTCAGTCTGTAGAACATACTCTGATAGTGGAGAAGAATACGTTGGCCTTGGCATTATATTCATACCATTTCTAGCCATAATTCATTCGACAATGTTAGTCAAATTGTTCTCAACCACTAACTCATCCTGTCGAACCTGGTTAAGGACTTGATCAGCTTCTTGTTGTCATTGTACCAAGACCCTAGGTTGGTTAATAGCAACGTTCCTCTGAGGCGTTGTAGCTTGGCCTTGATACACAGTATCTTCTTCTGCTGCCCCCATGTCTCCTTTGGCCTTGTTACAAAGACGTGTTAATTGTGCTATCACCTATCGATTTGTTTCAGTAGATCGCCTATTAGTGTCGACAGATTCTTGCACTATGGGGTTAAACACATGCCCCATTTGGTTAGTTAACATATTAACCAACTCATGGTTGTTATCATCCATCTGCTGCCTTAATACTGCCACAGAAGTAGTATTCAGGTTATGTGCAGGCATTTCCCTACTTGCCCCTATTACACGTCCTTGTAAAGGGGCATTAGTGTTCTGCAAACTGTCAGACATTACTGCTATACTAGGGCTCGACTGACATCCCGCCATTAAAGAATAAGGCATTCCATAAGGAGGATTTGCAGCAGTACCAAATCTAGGAATTGTTGTATCTGGGATGGCACTCGTGACCACCGCAGGCCCTGGACTCACCGGTGTGGTTTGGGGCATCGGAATTGATACTGAGGCAGTTGGCTCAGAAGCAGTTATGCTACTTAAAGGGGGAAATGGATCTACTTGTGAGACAACTGTGTCGGTAACACCTAACATTCTAGATGGAACTTCAACCACGTTCGACGCAGACGCATGATTTGTCATCTTAACCGTGCGTGTTTTAGGGGGTGGTGGTTTCTTATTCGCTGAATTTCCACTCCTAAGTTTCATACACTATTTTAACAAAAACAGATTTTAACACTTAGCACTATGTCCCATCAGGTGTGCCAATTTGTTTACTGTGGAAAATGGTAAACAACCGCTGGTCCTCCCAAAGTCCTAAAACTTAAGGTTACTAGCGAGATCGGCCAGTTGATCTCAAGATTCGTGCTAAGATTTCTGGTGAATTACACTATTTCTAGAAATTACTACCCTTGGCCTAGAAACGGCTTCCAGAACCTAGGGAAATAATGCAATGGCTTTCCACACAAAGAAAATCGACTATTGATGACTCGTGATCAACAGTTTACGTAAGAGATGATTTGGTAACTAATGCTAGTGGTGACTCGTGACCGACAAGCAACGAACAGAAGCGAAGTAAAAATAACGAATAAAAACAAAGTTAAATGTAAAAAGGTTGCATTAAAATAAAGGTTTGGTGATTCACGTACATCAAAGATTGCATAATCTTTCTTCCTTTAGCGCGGAATTGAGCAGAGTTTTAGCAAGTAATTTGGGAGTACAAGTGAACACCTAATTCTACAAATTCTAACTTATTTATAGTAATTTACAGAAAAACTGCTACAAGCGATCAACGGCTGAGATTTGATCTTTTGGAAACAACATCTGCCCACGTTTCAGCTTTCACTTGGGACTCTTATCCCACGAACTCTTGAAGTAACCACCCACGATCTATTTGTTTGACTCTTTCCCGCTTCGTGTATTCGAAGGTAACTGCCTTCAATTTCTGAATACTTCTTACTAAATTTTCTCTAAGTCCACAATGAACCACTTCGACAGCGGCATCATTTCCACCAAGTTCTTCCTTTGGGCCTCTGTCGAAACTTCCGTCACGCAATGTGTCGATACAATTACTTTAACATCATTTCGTTTTTGTTCGACACATTTTTGTCTTCTAAGCCAAAGTTCTATCTTAAACAAACACTCATTCTGGAAATTTTGACTTTGACCTTGTTGACCATCCTCAGAAACTGCATCTTCTCTAGCTGATTCTTATACTTTAAGGATTCTTTCCTCTAAATCACGCCCTTAACTTCCTTTACAAATTTCCAGCCAACACCCATTGACACGGGTATTTGTCGATTCTACTTTAGTTCCTTTTTAAATTGTTAGATTTTTTTCATTAATATCTCTTCTTGTTTTCTCTAAGTTGATGCCTCTGGTCAACAACAACAAAGTGTGGCCGACTATACACCACTGTCAGATGCTTCTTCCCCTCATCATCATGAGAATCTTGGCATTATCGTTGGTGAGTTCATTGATCTGAATGTTCAGGCTACTTTTAGTGACTATGATTTAGTCACTAGCCCTGCCAAGCATAAGGATTCTAGTTCAACTAGCTCTGACTCTAGTATTTCAGATTCCCTACAGGGTTCAGAAGCAAATAAAGATGCCACCACTTCCTAACTTCTGCCCCTTCCTGAAGGCACACCCCATATTTTCTCTGAGAGAAAAAAGGTCGACTCACCTACCACGTCGAATCAAACAGTGGTCAAGCCTTCTTTTTTTGGAAGCAATTGCTAGGCTACGTAGCTTAGTGAGTTCTCGTACTCTTTCTTCCAACTCTAACCAGTCTCAAATTCATAACGATGAGTTAGGGCCTGAGTCAACTAAAGTCAAGAATCTAACGACTAAAATTCGAACTCATGCCTTGAATCCTGACTTGCCTCATTTTCTTTATTCTGATCCAACTATTCGCTTAGAGATTATAGACGTGCTCACTCAATTAAAAGATCTCCGCATCTTTGAATCATCCAGGTTCATGATGACAGCCTTCGAGAAATTCTTTGTTCCCATGCTCCGGAATGTTGAAAATATAAGGGAATATGAACAGTCGGTCGAGTCGAAAAATGCTTTTATGAAGGAGAGTTGGGATATGGTTGAACATGCCAACGAAGAAGTCACTGAGGTACTAACAATGATTCAAAATAAATAGAAAGAACTAACTCCTAAACAGAAAAGAGTTGCTGAAATACGTGACCAGATTTCTGCTCTCAACGAGGAATTGGAATCGATTGCCAAACAAGAGGAGGAGATTAATAAAATTTTTGATCCAAATCAAGCGAAGGCCGACCAAATTGCTATGGATGATGTGACCGTAGGTGATGCAATTTCTTCTGTCGAAACAGAGATTGAAATACTTAGGGTTCAAGCAGAAGACTTTGATAATCAAGTCGTACACCTCCATGGTGAATTGCGGTAATTCCAAACCAAATTTAAACACTTTTAGTCATTGTAGCAGCAATCTTAAGACTTCTTTATGTAATATTTGAAAAATGGATTTAACCCAAATTCTTTTATTGCCTTATATATCTCTCTCTATTTCACACACTTTATGCATGCTTTTTAATTTTCTAGTTTCAAACATAATTTTATCCAGCTTATTTGTTCGACAAATGTTTATTCTGGAAAAATTTGGACTTCTTAAAGAATACTCTTGTACTTCTTCAAGTACTTTCCATTTACGCTTAAGATCCGTCAAAATGGGGCTAACTCTTCAAGTTCATAGGAATTATTGGAAAAAACTTGTATTACCTTAAAAGGTCTTTCCCAATTTAGGGACCATTTTTCTAAGACTCTATCATTTTTATCCATAGGTAATATAACTTTCTAAACTAAGTCATCGACAACAAATATTTTATCTTTTACCTATTTATTATAAGCTCTTGTGAATCTTTCTTTCTATCTTCTTAACGAATCAAGGGCCAACATCCTTTCTTCATCTAAGTCGACAAGCTCGTCTGCCATCATACTCCAGTAATCTTTAGATGATATTTCATGTTGTCTTTGGATTCTTACTGATTGAACTTGTATCTCTACTAGTAGCACTAGATCATGCCCATATGAGAGTCAAAATGGAGTAGTCCCTGTTGCTTCTTTTGGAGAAGTTCTACATGTCCATAAGGCTTGATCTAGTGTTTTATGCCAATTCTTTGGCTTCTTTCCTACTTGCTTCTTGATCAGGATAATTATTACTTTATTGGGAGCTTCAACTTGGCCATTTTCCATAGCATAGTAAGGAGTAGAAGTTAACAACTTAATTCCAACTTCTTGCATTTTTCTCCTAGTAAACATTGATCCTTGGTTGGTTGTAATTGTCTTTGGAATCCAAAATCGACACATGATGTGATTTCGTATAAAATCTATAACAACTTCTTGGTCAACATTAACTAAGGCTACAGCCTCCACCCACTTTGTAAAATAATCAATGCCGACTAGAATATACCTTTGTTTTTTTTGATGAAGTTGGCTTTATTTCTCCAATCACATCCAATGCCCATTCTCTAAATGGCCAAGGTTTTACAATTGCATGTAGCTCACTTGCAGGAACATGTTGTATTCCCCCATGCACTTGGCATTCTTGGAACCCTTTAGCAAACTCAATGCAATCCTTCAATATTGAAGGCCAATAAACACTTGAACGCACCAAAATCCATTTCATTTTGTATCCATCCTGATGTGCACCACACGCTCCACTATGTACACTTGACACTGCTATATATGCCTCACTTTCTCCAAGGCATTTAAGCAATAATCCTTTAGTTATCTTCTTGAATAATTCGTTCTTTATCAAGACATAATTGAGGGCATGATCTTTTATCTTTCGATTTGTCGACCCCGTAGGGAATCGCAGATTATCAGCAAATGGCTTTCGCTAGTCATTCTCTTGTCCATTTTCAATAGTTAGGATTTCAAAATTTTCAGCATCTACAACCCCTAACTTTATAATTGACAAGTCTGAAGGAGGTGACAGATTTGCTCGAACCTTCTTTCTTACCTGAATAGGTTCTTCCTTTTGGTCTTTCAAAAGCTTGTATCTTGAAGCTTATTGTGCTAAGTCACTAGCCTCTTAATTCTCTCGTAGCGGTATTTGTCGAATACTCACTTGTTCAAATTTCTTGAGCAATCTAATGGTGGTCACAAAGTACATGATTAAGTTCTCTTTAACACATATGTATTCCTTTGATACTTGTTTAATTACCATTTCAGAATCTCCCATAATTTTGACGCTCCTTGCCCCCAATTCTAGCAGTAGTTCAAGTCATGTTATTAGAAACTTGTATTATGCTTCATTATTTGTACATATGCCTTCGGTTTTATACTTGAACTCTGCTGGAATTCCACTAGGAGAAATTATAATTCCTCATATTCCAACTCCATTTTTATGGCTAGAATCATCAAAGTATAATTTTCATGACACTAAATCTACGTAGTGTTGGGGCATACCCACCATTGAATGGTCGACAAGAAAATCAACCACTATTTTCCCTTTCATTGCTTTTAAGGGCACATAAGTCAGAGAGTACTTTGTTAATTCTAAATCCCATTTACCAATTCGACTATGCAAAATTGGTTTGGACAACATGTGTTTAATAACATCAAAATGAGAAGACACATACACATCAACAGGTTTTATATATTGCTTTAATTTAATACAAGAGAAATACAAGCATAAGCATATTTTTTCTATATCACTATACCTAGTTTCAGGATCATTAAGTATTCAACTAAGATAATACACAGGTCTTTCAACACCTTTTTCATCCTCTTGGCCTAACATACTTCCTATAGTCGAATCTGAGGCTGCAATATATAACCTCATAGGTCTATGCCTAACAGGAGGCGCCAATATTGGAGGTTTCACCAAGTATTGTTTGATTTTGTCGAAAGCCTCTTGATGTTCCTCTTTCTAGACGAAATCTTCATTTTTCAGTCTAAGCAGTGGTGAAAAAACTTTGGTTTTGATACTTAAATTGGATATGAAACTTCTTAGGAAATTTATTTTACCCAAAAAAGACAAAAGTTCTTTTTTGGTTGACAGAGGCTTTACGTCCATGATTGCCTTGGTCTTGCTTTGATTTACTTCTATGCCATTTTTATGGATTCATTTTTAATCCATATCTTCTCATCCTTTCGAAAGCCTTTCGAGGGTGATGCAAATGAGTCGGTTCACTGTTCGATTTTATCACAATATCATCAATATAAATTTTCATGAAATCTTCAATAAAATCATGGAACATAGAGTTCATTACCCTTTGATATGTCACTCTGACATTTTTTAAGATGAATGGCATGACAACCCATTCTTCGGCACATCTTCATGTGAAATGAAAATTTGGTTATAACAAGAGTAACCATCAAGCATGCTTAAGTATTCAAAACCAGAAGCAGAGTCGACCAACATATCTGCCACATGCATGGCATATTCATCTTTAGGAGTGGCAGCATTTAAATCTCTAAAGTCAATGCACACTCTTAAAGTTCCATTTTTCTTAATCACTGGAACTATATTTTCCAACCAGTCGACATAGCTTGCAGTTCTTATGAACTTGCTTTTAAGGAGTCTTTCTATCTCCTCCTTGATTTTCGACATTATTATTGGAGCGACGTGTCTAGGCGTTTGCTTTACTGGCTTTTTCCCATATTTTATTGGCAACTTTAATTCGATCAAATCCATGCTTAAACCTGGCATTTCATTATAGTCCTAAGCAAAACAATCTTTAAATTCTTTAACAAAGATATTAACTCAAACTTCAAACCCTGGTCGATATTGGTGCTGATATATGTTGGTCTTTTATCTCCATTTTCACCAAGATCTACGTCTTGCAAAGGGTCTTGTGGCTGCATCTTTTCTGGCGCCATCAGATCCTTCTCTAAGCCTAAGGACTCATCGTCATATTTGCAGTCCAGACGCTGCTCATCGATGTTTTCTACAAATATTTTCGACTTATCTGGTGGTTTTGGCTCAATAGCCAAAGTAACCTCTTCTATGATTTGGGTTTTACTAGTTTCGACAACCATATTTTCTCTAGCTTCCAAAGTCAAATTTAACTTATTTCCGACAATATATGTCGAAATCCTATTTAGAGCTTCTAGCTCAGACATCATCGTCAGTGACGTCTCCCTAGACTGTCGGTCGGACTCCTTCATAGTATGGATCCTCAAGAGGTTCCACATCCCACACAAAACCATGGGTCTCATGTATCTTCAAAGAAACAAATGCCTCATCCAGATTGGAATAGACATTCTCAACAGGTAGACAAGGGGAAATGTTGGCTAATTTCCTATCAAACTGTTTCTTGCCGACATTATTAACATCAGCCATGAAATACCCCTAGTCAGCCTCAATATTTTCTTCTATACCATCTTCCCTACAAATCACCAAGCGCTGGTGCATGGAAGATGGCACAACCCCCACGCCATGAAGTCATTCCCTTCCTATTAGAAGGTTATAACTTTGCATGGCATTAATCACCATAAAGATTGTCGGCCTAGTGATTGTGTCGAGTGTTATGTCCACTTGGATAACACCCATTGTGCTTCTAGTTTTTCCTCCGTAGTCTAACAAGACTACATTGTGAGATCTTATGTCTGTATCGTATTTACAAATTTTCTTGAGTAGATGATGTGTCATAATGTTCACAGTAGCGCCACAGTCAACCAACACCTTGTTGATATCTACTCCTTCAACTTTATCCCTTATTAGAAGAGGCTTCAAGTGGTTCCTCATAGCCATAGTTGGCCTCTCGAAGAAAGAATCTTAATTCTCAACAAAACCATTATTCATCACAAAATAACATGTTGGTTTATGTAAAGCCATCTCCTCAGCATCAGCATCTTCTGACTCTTCCACCTTAGTGAGGCAATCATACTCACCAAGTAAAATTGATACCATATTGACCAAAATGTCAAGACTGACCTCAGAATCTGACTGGAAATCATCAGTGACTTCCTCATATGTTTTTACAATTGGTCGGCTCACAAATTCTCTTATTTTTTCTTTCGCAGCCGTATCAACCTTCACCTTATATTCCTTCTTAAAGCCTGCCTTACCTGCAAAAATTTCTCACCAGTAGCAGTGACTTGCCTTTCAGCTAGCTTACGGCGCTGGAAACGCCTCCATTGAGTTCTGCTCATGGGATTCTTACCCATGTAGTTTTCAGAAATATGGCTTTTCCTCCCCGTCTCGAACTCATGCCGGTAACTAATAGCCAACTTTCCTGTGTTTTTATTCATAATGCCACCCCCTTGGGGCCTCCATTTTTCCCTGAGGCTGGATCCAAGTGCCTCTTGGAGATTTTGCTGATGGAATATAACTCCTTGGCCTTGCCTGGGAGTTTCCTACAATCTTCTTTTAAGTTCCCTCTCTTGGAGTGGGGAAACTTTGATTATAACGCTTACCCTTAGCTTTTTCCAACTACAACTTCTAGAAATTCTCAGCAGCTATTTTGTCGGTCAAAATGCCCACATCTAGGACACAAGCAAGCTTGCGAATCCTGGTTCTTGTAGGGGTAGAGAAAGTCCAGCAGGTCTTCCTCAGGCCTTGGGTAAACATCATCCAAGTCGACATCAGGATTTCACCAATGCCCTCAACCATGTCATCATCAGGAAACTCAATAATTTCTACCATATTAATGTCGATAGGGTCGAGAAACAAGGCCTCTTCTTGCCTAAGAGGGTCAACATCAATCTTCATTTTTCTTGCAGCAAATTTCAACATACCCTCTTGCAATAACTTCTACACAAGATCCCTGATAAGAAAACATTGAGAGGTTGTGTGACCAAGATAATTATGAAATTTATAAAAACCTCTTTTTTGTCGTTGTTCTAATGGTGGTAACTTAGAACTTGGAGGTACTAAAATTTGATCATCTTTAACTAACAAATCAAATATTTCTTCACACTTAGTGACATCAAAAGTATAAGTTTTCGCAAGAAACTTTGAAATGTTTTTGACAATATTTTTCCCTTCAGTAGGAAATAGTGACTTGCATTCATATGAAGGCCCTGGCTTCATTTCAGCCACGTCGATTTCTGCCTCTGTGGGTGAAGTATAGTTGGCCTCATAAATAGGAAATGTGTCATCATAATCTATGAAGGCTACTTTTTCTTTCTTAGCCTTAGTATGTCTGACCTTTTCTAATCTCAAACGCTCAAGATGTCGAACTCTATCAACTAACTGTGACATACTCTTCACAAAGGTCGGATCTATTTTCTTCCTAATGAATAATCTAAACCCCCAGCAGCCATTTGAATAAGCTCATGTTCTGGAACTTGAGTAAAACATCTTGATTTCAATGACCTAAATCTATTCAGATAGTCATCAATGATTTCAGCATACCTTCTTTTAATGTTTGATAATTCGACCAAACTAATTTTTGAATACCCCTCATAAAATTGCCCATGAAAAAATTTCTCTAACTTAGTCCATGAGTCAATTAAATTTGGAGGCTTAGTAAGGTACGAGGGAATATTTTTTAACCTTAAGTTTTCATTATTCTCCATATCCCCCGACTCAGTTAAGTATCTAGCAATGTGTTCTACTATTGACTCACCAGATTCACCCCTAAATTTTGTATACTTAGGAATCTTCCATCCTCTAGGGGTTTCAATATGTAAGATATACTCAGACAAAGGGGAAGAGTATGGAGGACTCTGAAGTATGGTATTCATACCATTCCTAGCCATAATTCGTTCGAAAATAGTAGTTAAATCATTTTCTACGGCTAAATCTTCCTGTCGAATTTGATCAACAATCTGATCAACCGCTTGTTGTCGATTTACCAATACTCTAGGTCGGTCGACTTCTCAGAGGTACTATCACTTCTCCATGATGGACAGTTCCATCCTCTTTTTCCCACATGTCTGGTGGAATAGGGGCAGCTAATCGAACAGCAGGTGGCGCCTGTCGAACAGGCGCTGAGAGAGTACCTAAGAAACTACACAAACGTGTTAATTAGGCAATCATCTGTCGATTTGTTTTGGCGGACTATCTATTAGTCTCAACTGACTCTTGTACTATAGGGTTAAATACATTACCCATTTGATTAGTTAACATATTATGGAGAATTCAGATTTTAAACATTATCTGACACTACTGCTGCATTTGATGTCGATTGGTATCCTGGCGTCATAGAATGCAGAATTCTATAAACAGGATTTGCAGTTCCAAAATAAGGCACATGAGGTATTTCATTCGTATTCATCGTAGGCCCTAGACCCGCCAGCGGAGCCTGTGAAATGGGCGCAGAGACTGTAGTTGACACTGGGGCAGTTGGATTGTTTAGAGGAGGCAAAGGTGCAACCTGAGAGATTACTGGATTTGTAGTACTTAATGTTTGTGACGGTACTTCGTCTATGTTTGGGGTAGGATTTGTCGTCCTTGGTGTATGTCTCCTAGTTGGTGGTTTATTGTACTCTTTGGTTAAATTCTCGCTCCTAAGTCTCATACACTTGTAACATTTAACAAAAGACACTTAACACTTGTCCCACCGAGTGTGCCAATTTGTTTACTGTGAAAAATGGTAAACAACCGCTGGTCCTCCTAAAGCCCTAAAAATTAAGGGTTACTCACAAGATTGACCAGTTGATCTTAAGAAATGTGCTAAGAGTTCGAAAATACACTTGTTCTATTGAAATCCTTACTATGAGAAAGGATTTTCTATGAATAAGGGAACAAGTATAACATAAGTTTTCCACACTATGATTCGACCAACTGACTAGTGACTCGTGACCGACAGAAGGTGTTCATACGAAATAAATAACGTAAAGGAATTGTTAAAGAATCAATAGACCGACTGACTGGTAACTCATGACTGACAAAAGGTATTGAATTGTTTACGCGAAGCAGAAATAACGTAAAGAGATTGCTCAAAAGTAAATAGCAAACAAGTAAAATATTCAAAGACAAGTGAAAAGTAAAGGATTTGCATTGAAATATAAATGGTGATTCACGTACATCAAACACTTCTACACTCTTTGTTTCCTTACGCTTGGAATAATCGAGTTTGACAAGTGATTTTAGTACCAGTGAACACCTAAAATTCTACACTGGACCTTCTTATTTATAGTGATTACAACGTAACTGGCTATACACATTATCTACTAACACGTATCTTAGCCTAAAATAACTGCTTCTCCAGCTTTCGCCACCTATTTGGCGCTCAATCAGAACTCAAATTGCTGGTAACTGCTTGTGACTTCAAATTTGAATCTTCCCACTTCTGGCTTGCTTTAACGTTATTTATTGGCAAGACTGAATCATCAAAAATTTCTTCTAAGTCTTGAATTCCCTTTAGTCGACAAGACCAATTTCGACTATATACTCATTCTTCATCTTTTGGTCGACTAGACCGACTTTCAACTATCTTGTCATTTATACCAATTTCTCTCCTTTTAGTCGACAAAGCCAGACTTTGACATTTTGACTTGATATTTTCATTAAACATTAAATTCTTTAGTTTGACAAAGTCAAACTTTAAACAAACTTTTAATTTCATTAAATACCCTTATACCAAAGGATTGTCCTTAGCTATAAGAAACGAATATACCTAAGATATTTTAAGGTAACAGTAACATTGTTAATTTTTTTTTTAAATTGTTAATTTATAAATATCAATATCTTAAGGTAACAGTAACATTGTTAATTTCAATTTTTTAAATTATTAATTTATAAATATCAATAATTTAGTTGATAGTTTCAACAAAAAAAAAATTCAGGTGCAGAATTTTGGATTTTATCCAACATCCTACTTGTTCATATTTAAAGTTGAACTTCAGCCTAGGCTTATATGACAAAAAAAAATTATCAACCAACTTATGTAAATTAATACAAAAGTGAAAATAAATACTACCGTCAATGATTGAGTTTAGATTAACAACTTATTCTCATTTCAGTCAAATAAAATTTATCATTCACACGTTAATTCCGTTTCATTTCATAATAATAAATAAAAAAGTACCCTTTATTCTACTCATGCAACTTTTATATTGGCTACGCTTAAGTTGAATCCAATGAAACTTTTTAATAAATAAATATTTACTTACATCTTTCGACTTCGACGACTATTTTTATTATCATCCACCCTTACAATTTTTCTAATGGGATTTTTCCCGTTTATATCGTGAAAGGATAAAAAAAAACGAAAAAAAATAATGAAATTTCAGTAAAAAAATATTTCTTATGATCATAATGATTTTTTCATGCGACTTTTATTATGGTTGAATGATCAACTAACTCAATAAGCTATAAAGACAAATATAACATATAGATACACCCAAGAGACATTTAATAATAATAATTCTAATTTGAAAAAATATATGAATTTTCACACTATAAATTGATTATACAATTTTTTATGTTAACATGAAATTTTTAAAAAATGAATAAAATTCCCAAATTTGTTTTCATTTTGATTACTTTTCTTTTTAAATCAATTATTTTAACGAATGGAGAGAGTAAGCCCGTTTATTTTCTTTTTCATCTTAAAACTTTCTTATTTGTCTTATACACAATATTTCATTCTCTATTTTACTCACACTTATCATTTATTCTTAATTATTTGCAGAGATTTTTATGTGCTTTGAAGACTTAGATTGTCGTGATAAGTACTGTCAACCTCATCTAGTTGGAATGTGCATGAAGAACTTGTGTCGGTGTGTGTTTGATGCGGAATTAAGATGGTGAAAACTTATGTGGTAATTCTAAGAGTATGATTTGAAATTATAATCTTATTAGTACTTTTCTGATTTTCGTACCTTTAAATCCATTTGATCACTCAAGAGAAAATTATTGTATTAGGAAAGTGTTGTTAATTTCTTCTCAATCAAAATATAATAGATATGTTTAAAAATTATTATAAAATATAAAAAAAAAAGAGAATTTTACTTATTTGTAAGAAATATTATATATTTGTCATATTTTTATTGAAAAATAATAGAAATCTCACCAAACAATTGTATATAAATTTTATCTTTTAAATTATTCAATAGGAATATACAATATATTATTATTTAAAAATAATTGATTTATAAATATTTATAACTTATTTCTATTATTAATAAATATAAATAATAACTTACACTAATTTCTCTATATTAACTTATATTGATTTGGATTGTGATATCTATCTTAGAATTAATTAATTAGTGTTGAATATAATAAATAAATAAATATGAAAGTGTAAATAATTCTAGTATATACGACATGTAAGTATATAAAAAATAAGATTTCAGAAATATATGAATCTATAAGATAAAAGTCATTTAAAAATGATAATTGTAATCCTGAAACACAAAAGTATATAGACAAATAACATCATTTTTTGGCTTGTGGATCTTCCTCGACCGATACTAAGATAAATTATTTGTGTACAGTATATTGTGGACTATATATATATATATATATATATATATATATATATATATATATATATATATATATATATATATATATATATATATATATATATATATATATATATATATATATATATATGATGGCCAATTAGAAATTTATTATTTCGAAATGGATCATCATGGAATCAACTCATATTTGAGCTCATATCCAATCAATTATTAATATTAAATAGGCTTTTTAAACTTTATTTGATGACGTAATCAATTAAGACTCTTAATTTAAAAATTAGTTAATATAATTCATAAAAGCCCACGTAATAATTATTGAAATATAATAATTAAATTTTATCCCATTTAAATTGTTGTATCTTCATCATCATTGAATATTTTTTTATTCAGATCATATTTTCTTATTATTCCTTATTTGTGCTTATCCTTTGAGTTATTTACAGAATGAAAACTATTTTATTTTCTCCAGCTTCAACCTTTCTTTATTATACACTTTATGAAATTATTCTATTAAAGAATAATTTCTAACTTTAATAGTTATAAATCTAATTGTGTAAAGAGAATATCATATGTTAAATTTTTGACTAAGTCAACTAATTGACGAAACTATAACGTTTTAGCAAGATTAAATAGTTTTATAATACGCTTACGATATTTTGTTATAATTATCAAACACTGACAATTAATATTGATAAATAATAAATCCTTATAATCGTAACATGTTTACCATTAAAGGTGTCAAGATAATCCACCAAATATTTTCATGATTTTTGATTCACATGACTTTATTAGGCACATCAATAAATTATTATAGATACATGCAAGTTTATAATTGTAAATTTATAATACAAAAACAAGATATCAAACACACTATTAATCCATAATTTTTTATTGCCTAAAATTAACTGCAAGCGATACATGGTCAACCATTATCCATAATCTTTGATTTCTCAACGTAATGATCAAACATTGGTAATAAGTCTTATCTGATAATGTGTGTTTTGACACCAACGATCTGATAATGTGTGTTTTGACACCAACGATTATCCACATGGTGAAAAAAACTTAATAATTACCACATATTCACCACGTATGTTATCAAATTGTTTCTTCCTTTTGACCGACTATATTAGCTCGTATGAACAATTACATATTATTACTTTTATAATTTCAACTAAATCTAATATAGACAATAAATGTTACTATTACAACTTATTGTTTCAACCAACTCAAACAAAATTACTAGACAATTTAATAAATTAAATGGGAAAAAAGTCTTAAATTTACAAGACACTATCCATAAAATGTAGACCGGATAAGTAAGTTTGTCGCATTCCCAATATCATAAGATTACTTGGCGGCCCTTAATGTAACAACAAACTTACCATTAAATATAATTTTTATGAATTTATACAACTTGCATGATTAAACAAATATTATTGTATAAAATTTAATAACAATAAATTCAAATAACATAATCATGCTAAATGTATAATTTCAACTCAGATAAATATTAAATATTTATATATCCAAAATAAATGTCAAACAAATTCACATTTATCACAAATAATTCTTTAAATAAAGTATTTCAGAATGAACAAAATCAATTCTAAAATTCAAAGGATCCAAAATTTGAATAATCAAATCTTTACGATTAACTTATAATTTTTGAGACATTCAAAATATTCAAAAAAATATATATATATATATATATATATATATATATATATATATATATATATATATATATATATATATATATATATATATATATATATATATATATATATATATATATATATACAAATTAGCATTTGACTTCTCTCTCAAAATTTAAAATTTTATGAAAACTTTACGTAATTGAAAGATAAAACAATAACTAAAAAAATCAAATAAGAAAGAACACTATTATTTTTTATTAAAAATCAAGAATCAAATAATCAAAATAAGATTTAAATTTAATATTTATATTTTTCAAATAATTAACATTGATATATACTTTTAAATATATATTCTCAAACAACAAATAAAGTGTTGAAAATCAAAATCCTTAAATAAATATAATTTTGTATTCTCAATAATCAATCACAATATTATTCTCAATAATCAATCACAATCTTATATGAGACTCTAAATATATATCCCAAAGAAAATTAAAATTTTCACAAATATTTTACTTTAAAAAAATATTTAAATTAAAACTTTTTAAACAAATCTTTATAATATAGTTTCTATATCAAATTTAAAATTTCTCATTATCACAAATATAATTCTAAAAATTATAACTTAAAATAGATTCTTACCACGATATTATAGTTTTCAAACACAGTTATAATTCTAAGGCACTGTTTGGAAAAACACTTTTGAGCTTATGACTTATAAGTTCATATGACAATAAAAGACATGTTTTGTAACAATATTTTTTTCACTAGCTTATAGTTTATTTTATTAACTTATAACTTATTTTTCAGATGTTATTTCTAATAGCATTTTTATTTATAGCTTATAATTTTTTTTCCAATTTTACCCTTATTATTTTATCTAAAACTCACTACTAGCCTTTATAATTTATTTTAATTTAAAATAAAACAACTATATATTACATGCCTTCAAAAATGACTTAATCCACTAATCTTGAAAAATTGCAATCAATGTCTAATAGTTTAGAAAAACACCTTAACCCTTTGAATTATACATACTACCACTTAGTCACTTGAGGAAAACAAATCTTAAAAGATCCCAATCGTCTAAGAGTTTAGAAAAACGCCTTAACCCTCTCAAGTATACAAACTATCTACTAGATTACAAACTATCTACTAGATTACAAACGTCTAAAAGTTTACAATCAAGTATTTTCAATAGAGCTTCTATAAAGTAGATTTAACAGTACAATAAAGAACACGTGTTTACACAAATTCGAGCAACAACTCTTTGTGTTTACAAAAATAGAGAGCAAAGACTAACACCAAAATGCGCAAGAACGCTTTGTGTCATTGATTCTCTCTTGGAATGATTATTTTTTCACTTGTATATTTTGCATAGTAACTTCTCTTTTGAAATGGTGTTGTTTTAACTTCGTTGATTCATTCTAGTTCCAATTAATTGCGGTTCCTTTATATACACTAAAAAGTAGACTATTGAGAAGGAAAAAATGTCACTTTAAGTGAAAGCTGCCTTAACAGAAGAATGAGATAATAGGAGACAAGATCCTTTGATCGTACAGTTGCGTTCATCATTGATCAGAAAAATAGAAAGTGTACTATTTTCACTGATGTAGTTATAATGGGATTTACCCTAAGAGTCGATCTCAAGGACTGCGTAGGAAATACCGAGTTCTATTATTAATTCAATTAAGCGAAAACTATCGTTTTGGTTAAGTTGGAATGAATCTTAAAAAGGTGAGAAATTAACAGAATGTAAATTATGACTTTTCCTGTTTGAGTACAATATGTTAGGGTGAGTGTATGATTTACCTTAAGATAACAGTTACTCTTGGTCTTCTCAACAAGTTCATTAATCTCAATTTATAGTTCTTAAGGATATTTTTCCCTAAGCCCTTAGTGAAAAACCTTCATCCTTTAGTCCTAATTTGAATGTCCATTAAAATTAGGGAAGACGACAAGCATTTGATTGTCAAGAATTAATCAGGTTATTGTAATATTATCCTAGTCCTAGGTGAAATCTTTTACAATATAATTGTTTAAGAAAACCTTAACACGACTATCCAATTCTACTGTGTAAAGAAAAGTGAACCCTATTGGTCCGATAGGAAACACGATATTATAAACCAAAACAATTAAATTGATGTAAAAAAACTTATGCATTGATAAAACAAAGAGATCAATATTATTATCAGGACAAATAAGGGACACCCCTAGCATTGAAGGGGTTAGCTCCTCATAGAATTCAAAAGAAAAACAATACAAATATTAGATGTAGACATTACAAAGAGTTTGAATCTTCGATCTTCAATTGCTATTGCATGATTCTACGTTCCAAAAGCTCTTGAATCTCTAGTCTTCTATCATGAAATTCCTCAATCTTCCCAAAAAAAATTCCTTATTGTATTCTCTCCAACTAAACTAAATAGTGTTCTAACATCTCATCCCAGTAGAAAGTCTAAAACACCCTTTAATATTCCAAAAGCCTTCAAAATTACAAAGATACAAAGTGCTGATGCGCCTGCCAGCACGGGTCCTGTCTGGTGACACGGGCACCCGTGTTGGTCCCCTTAAAATGATATAAGCTTTTATTGCTACAAGCCTCCTGATACGGGCCATGTCTGGTGACACGGGCACCCGTGCCAGGCTTTTGATTTTCTCCCAACTTTGTCTCCTAACCATGTAGAATTCCTTGTATCTGGGTACTAGTTCCTCAGACTATTCAACTAAACCTGAAACAATAACACTACCACAAATTGGAATCAAAATCATCTAAATAACATAAACTTAAAGAAAACGCAAGTGCAAAACTCTAAATGACGAAACATGAAACTCTAGAAATAAAATAATGAAATACAAAACAAAGTGTCACCACATTGACCGATTTATACCGAATGTGTGATGAGAACTAGATAAAAATGGTCACCGGTTAATCACCATAATGGAATTTGTATTGTATTATTGTACTAATTCTTCATGTGCAAGTTTCTGATCTTTACTTTCTAATGGAGTACTTCTGATCTGAAATACTAATGAAGTGTGTTCAAAAGAGATCACTTTTTTATTCTTTATCTTCTGATGGGATATTTTTGATAAAATGATGATTAATACAGAAGACGTCTCATTGTAGTAATTTTTTCAATAGTAATCAAAGTCTTCAGAATCAGAACTTTGTGTTGAAACTTAGTGCAAAAGCTTATCTAACAAATAAATCTTGATTTCTGATCTGGAAGAGAAAGCTTTTCAGAGAAAAACACAAATATCCTCTTCTAAGGAACATTAAACATTCATCAGAATTATTGATGTTTCTTGAGAAGTGGATGCAATATTTTTTGGAGGCGTTCCATCATTGATTCTAATGATCTTACCCACAATAAAATAGAATATTAAATCTGCACTCTTAAAGAAATTATTAGAAAAAAATTGTTACATATAAAATATATGCATTGTTATCATCAAAACTAGAGATTATACCCAGAACCAAATCTTGTGCTAACAATCTCCCCCTTTTTGAAGATGACAAAACCATGTATTTTGATGAAAAAAATTACAAGGTTGAAATTCTGGTATCAGAAATGAGATGTCGAAGGTGATGTCACAATACAAATATTTGTTTGATGAACAAATAACAACACATAAACTAAATGCAGAAAACGAAATAACACAATCAATTATTTACCCAGTTCAATGCTACACACCAACCTCTGGAGGCTACCAAGCCGGGGATGAATTCCATTATTAGCAGTATTAATTTAGAGTGAAACTTCCCCTTTTACACCCACTTAATCAATACCCAATTACCCTTTTACCTAAGACCTTCTTAGATATGAGAAACCCCTCTCACTCCCATCAGTCACACACGGTGACAATAAACAATAAGAAATACTTGAAGACATACATCAAAGACACATAACCATCATTGCTTCAAAGCTTACTGATGATTATCAAGTTACAACTCAACTAACGTTCACCTCAAGTGTTAAACAATACTAGAGTGGCTCACAAGTAATAACCAACAAATACTTAACACCTAAAACATAAACTCAGTACGTTTAATATTCTATAGAATGGCTAACTCTGCAAGTAGGGTTAGCCTTCCTTTTTATATGATGATAGTAGCTTAGCGTTGACCCATAAGCGCTTCACAAGTCTTCACTGGGTCCTGTACTTTCTCAATGAAAGTAGGATAAAAGTTCTCCAATAATGTTGCAGAAGAACATTACAAGGGTTGCTTAATTTGATCATACAATTTAAAACAAACAGACTCCTAATGTTTTTGAACTAAAAAACCAGTTCAGGTCTGTAGCACAGGTCATGACATCTGTTGTGATGTGACATCCTGATTTTAAATAGCTAATTATTAATTATTATTATTATATATTATATTATGTGATAATTAATTTATTTGGTAATTTAAAATGGAATTTGAATTATTTGAATATATATGTTATTTAAACAATTGAGTTTTATGAGTAGAATTGTGGTTATTTGGTTATTGGGCCTAAGTTTAAGAATAGAAGTAATAGAGAGGTGTTAAGTGTTAAGCCCAATAAGACAATCCTAGTTATTAAAGGGTTAGAAGGAAATCATAATTAGAATTATCGTTTGGTGAAAGAAGAGAAAGAGGAAAAGGAGAGAAGAGAATAGGAGAATAAGAAGAGAGAAGGTGAAACCCTAGGAAGTCAAATATTCAAGAGGTAAGGGGGAAAATATTCATTATTTTAATACCCTAATTTTTTACCTAAGATACCATCTCATATCATTCACATGTGCATCATTGCATCACTAACAATTTCAACACAAGATGAATCGTGTGTGTGCTCCTTGAGCCAAATTAGGGTTTTGATAAAAAAAATCTTTCATTTGTTTAAGATATGATCAATTAGGGTTTGAATCTTCACTAAATTCTAATGATCTATCTTCATCAAACATCAACATTTGATCTTCAAATCCCCATCACTTCCTCAAGATCTATCTTGAATCGACCAATTAGGGTTTTGATCGAGGATGATGTATCATTGACTTTCTGATCAATGAATGACCTAATTTCTTGGAGCATGATCTCAATCACCAATACAATATCTTGACCTAATTTATTGGTTCAAAACATTTCAAAAGCCATGATTGATCATCATAGAAATTATAAATCATCTAACAAAAATTCAACTGTTCAGATCAGTCAAACTTTGACTTTTGGTCAACTTTTTGAAATTCAAATTTTTTCAATCATCAAAGTATTTCAAATATTCCATCATGATCATAAAAAATAAAAATGTGTGAAAAAAGTCAAAACTTGAAAATTTCCTAACACTTAGAAAATTTTTCAAGTGTTTTAAACACTTTTTCACCATTTTCATGACCATTTTTCACCTAGATCCATTTTGATTCAAGAAAAACTCAAAACATTAAAGTTGTAGATCTTGTTCCTAGATTTCTAAAATTTCCAATAACTTGCAAAAACACTTTATATAGCTAGGGTTTTGAAATTGAAACTTAGAGAGGTCCATAACCATAATCTTCAAGCCATTTCTTCAAATTTTTCAAGTCTTTTTGCAATTTCTTCCTTCTAGAAGCCTTGCATAAGAGATAGGTTTTAATCCAATAATATCTGATGGAAATGATTGAAGAAGGATAAGATCACTTGAGTTTTTTTAACCATGGTTAAGAAAGATTCCATGTGCATTTAATGTGAATATTCCTTTCTTATTCCTTAAACTCCAAGTCACAAAGTTTCAATCCTATCATTGCCTTTATCTTCAAACCTCTTGGCCTATAAATAGAAGTCATTTCTCACTTCTAAATCACACCAAATCATTCATTAACTTGCTTTCTCACTTTTTTCTTCATTTGCAAGTTTTCTCATTTTCAAAGAGGTTAGAATTCCAACTTCCAAATCTTGAAACTTCTAACCAAAGGTGTCATCCAAACTTCTTCTAAACATCATTTAGAATTTGTTCATCACTTTAAACCATCACAAAATAAGCCAAAAGTCAGTTTACTCACAAAAACTCCATTTGTGCAAGTTTTGAGCCTTAACTTGTAAAATCAAAATACACTCGTGCACTTTCCAAATTTCCACTTCAAACACCTTCCATACATCATATAGAAGTGATCCAAACCCTTAATCCAATTCTATAAAAACTCTATCATCATCCTCCATTAAAAAACCATTCACTTGAAATTTGAGTCGGGTAGAGGAATTCAACCAGTTTCAAAGCAAGCTAGGAGTTGGAACACACTCAGGAAGGATCAAGGAAGCTCGCAGTATCACAAATTTGCATCTAGAATAACTCATACAAGTTCTGCAAATTTTCTTCAAGAGGTAAGTTTTATAAAATCTAATTCTCTTATACAAGAATCTTTAACATCATTTTAATAGTTAGAAATGTAGATATCAAATTGCTCAAGCTGTTTCAATCCTCAATTTCACTTAAAAGCAATTGTGCCCATAGATTAGTTGAATTTTTCAGTTAGGGTTCATTTGGTACTTTCTGGAAATTATCTTTGATCTTTGAGTCTTTGCTTTAATAATTTACATTCTGAAATCTTGATGAAGTTATGAGAAATTTAGCATTTTACATTTTTCAATTTGGTCAAGAATCAAAGAAATTCAAATATGGCCATGGAGTTGTCGTGATGAGGAAGATGGTGGAGATGGCGCCATCTGTCTTATTTTTCAAATTTGCATTTAAATTATATATGTTTGTTTGTGTTTAAATGAACGGATGTATAGCCACCCCAATGGTAGAACGCACGCCTCTTAGTCCTTTGCCTGGCCTAATGTGTGGGGTTTGAACCCCACCCAGACCTTTTTATTTTTTAACTTTTCACTCTTTTCACATTTTCAAGTATTTTCAAAACCATTTTCCAAAATTGTTTTTTAAATAAAATCAATTGGAGGCGTGTTAATGACAAGCCAATCACATGACTCAGTGGTAAAACTTTTCACCTTTGAGTGTAAAGTCATGGGTTCAAACCTCTCCAAGCCCAAAAACAAATTTTTATAACTAGTTTTCTTCATTTTTTTATTAAACTTAAATATTTTCAAAAACCAATCAAAACTTCTCATTTTGAGATTATTTTTTGCAAACTTGTCATTTAATATACCTATTTTATGATTATGTCAAAAAAATCCAAAAATATTTTCTTTTGATATGTTTTTATTAGGTTTAAAATAGACGTTTTTTAAGTATTTTAAATACTTTTCAAAAAATGTTTTCTTTCCGATTTTTCAAACCTAATTATTTTCAAAACCTTTTGTGAATATATTTCACTTTTCAAAATCATTTCAAAAATTTCAAAAACATTTTAAACTTACACATCTCTTTTCCATAATTGATTCGATTAATATTTGAAAATACAAACCGAACTAGGTTTTTTCCTCGAAATTCTTTCGAATTCAAAATCAAATTATTCATGGGCCTCCCTTATGGTGTAAGTCCCAACCCTCCAATGTACATACTTAGTTTCCTTGTACATATCCACCCTTTTGTGTACATATTCAATTCCTTGTACATATTCAACTTTTTTGCAAATATTCAAGTATAAACTAGTATCGTTCGCTAGTTTTATTCCACTTGTTTATACACCAATTCCACTTGCTTATACACCAATTCCACTAGTAATAAGAGGAGCATTATTCCCAATGAATCTGCTCTTAAACCAGTGGGCCTCCCTTAAGGTGTAAGTCTCACTCCCTTGTATATATTCAAGTTTACTAGCTTATCCGCTTGTTTTAAAACACTTGTTTATATTTAGCATTCACACACTTCTTTGTATATATTCAAGTTCACTAGCTTTATTTTCTTGTTTTAGACACTTGTTTATATATTTCCTTCATGAACTCCTATGAATTCACACACACACTTTGTCATATATAGACTTGTTCATATACTTGTTCATGTTTATTTATGTCATTACAACTAGTATAACAACTAGTTTCCCCATAGCCTCCTCTTGGGCTTCGTACAAAAGAACTTACTTGTTGAGTTAGCCTCATCTTGGGCTTCGTGCAAAAGAACTTCTCTATTGAGTTAGCCTCCTCTTGGGATTCATACAAAAGAACTCCCTCGTTGAGTTTAGCCTTCTCTTGGGCCTCATACAAGAAAGAGACTTGGAAATCTCTAACAGCCTCCTATTGGGCTTCCAATACTCGCTAGGATAGAACCCTAAGAGTATGGTTTCTCGTTGAAATCACTATTAAAGCCAAGCCATCCATACCCTATAATCTCCTCTTGGGCTTTATACAAGGACCCTAGATGTCCCTCCGAAAGCCTCCTCTTGGGCTCACAATATAAGGACCCTCGATGTCCCTCGGATAGCCTCCTCTTGGGCTTACAATACAAGGACTCACATGCTTCTTAAAAGCATCCTCCTAACAATAACAAAACAATTTCTCCTAGCGATTTAGACATTTATCATCTCTATGAAAGAAGTATATCATCTATAGCATCACATACAAATCAACACTTTTTCAAACATTTTTCAAATCAAACACTTTTTCAAACAAAACATCTTTCTTAACTTGTAAGTGGTAACGCTTGTACACTCAAGCAAAATGGATAATTCTTACAATGAAAGATTCAACGTTTTTTCAAACAGCTTTCTTAACTTGTAAGTGTTGAAGCAAAACACCCAATACGTAGGCACAAGGTCTCACCCTTGGCGAGCATACTTCTTTCTCCCTCAAACCAAACAAACCCTAGTTCCCTTAGATACGAGCTATAAATGCTCTAATTCCCATTAGGGGATATGTATGCAGAGGATCCCAATTATCCTTGCGAGCATAATAATAAATAAACTTAGGTTCTTTCCTAACCTACCTTTCTTGAATCCCAAAGGAGAAACTTTCCCTAAATAGCATAGCAAATAAAACACACAAACATACAAAAAAAAATGCATTAAAAAGTTCCTATAGAAAACTATAGATATATAAGGTGCTAATACCTTCCCTTTATATAACCAACCCACTTACCCTGGTCTCTCTCCAATGTGTTGCGTCTAGTTCATGCTAGTCGCATCAAATATCATATTTAGGGTATTTTAGCTTTCCCCTTTTCCATCGTCTTTCTTGTTTGGAAACAATAAAGCTTGGTGCTCGCAACATCTTTTAAACAAAAAAAAATCAAAAGAGTAAATCGTTTTGAGCCAGAGATTCGAATTCCGATTCGATTCCCTCGTTCTTCACTTTTTAACGCGAACAATTATTATGAATTTGTATATTGTTGGGTAGTGATTAGTAACATGCTATAGGATTGGGTATCTCTATATCTAGGTTTCTGATTCTCAAATTGAAGTTGTAATTTGGGGATTTTGATGATTAAAACTAGATTTGATGATATGAATAGGTTCCCTATAGTGTATACATGTTAGATAATGTTTAATTAGTGTTAAATTAGCATTAGAACATATATTGGTAGTGGAATTTGTGGTTGGACAGATGCAGGTCCGTAGCAGATTTTTCTACATAATTTGAAGGGCGCTGAGCGCGCGGGGTGCTGCTGAGCGCGGTCACCTGTGTGCAGAAAAATAAGATAGTTGATTAATGATTGGTTGTCTTAGGGGATTGCATGCTTATTATTTATCATTAATTTATATGATTTCTAATAATTGTATTGATGAGTTTTGGATCATGTTTGGATGCGATTTCATTGATTACATGCTACTTGAATTATTATATGTATGTTATGTTTTGTGTGGTTTATTGAGAATAACAAGTGTTGGCTTGAATACTATATGTTATTTGTGATTTGTGATGATAGTATATGCTATGTGCATTGCTTGTTGTTGATGAAACATGATGTTGTGCAATTGGTGGATAATTCACATGAGTTGAATTATGGTGATATGCTTGAATAATTGAGGTTGGTGGATAATCTTAATTTGCATATGTTGCTTGATGAATTGCACAAGCATACATGGTTGACCTTGAAAATTGAGGTGGTGAAACTTTGGGTTCACATTTGGCTCGATTCTTGAATAGATAAGTAGCGGTGAAACGGTGAGTTCACAATGGTGGCTTTGGTCTTGTCTGGATCGGAGGCGTGGCTTTGGTTCTAAGTTAATGAATCGGAAGTTAATGAATAGTTGAACTAATTGGATTTGTGACATTTATGCTAATTGTGATAAATATGAGTATGTTATACTTGGAATGTTTGTATAATCATATTATTTTGGAATATCACTTGAAGTGTGAGGAATTCGTGAATAAATGTTGTTTCTATATTGCTTCCAATTATATACTTTTGGATAATGATGTGAATTCTCACCCTTCTATTGTGATGTTGCCTCTATGTGGGTAACGTGCATGTTCAGAGGATAGTGGTGCTTCGCACAAGACTAGTTGAGGAGTTTATCTATTTATTCCTTTTACTAGGTAGTGATCATTGCTCTGGTCATGTAACACGGGGATTATCTGGATTTTTGCTTTTATGAGACATGTGTTATGTATTCTCATCTATGTTGAGATACTATGTTGATGTGGCCTTGGTGCCAATGTATGAATTCTTATGATTTGATTTATGTTATGAATTCATTTTTATTTCATCCAATAGTTATAGTATGGCATGTAATCATTGATAGTATCTGAGATATTAAATACTCTGTTGTGAAATGCGTGATTTGGTTTTAAATCATGAGATTCAAATAGGTGTTATGATTATTACCAGTGTATGTATTATTTTAATTTGGAAGTAAATAAATATATGACGCCCTCTTGATATGCATGCTAATTTACTTTGATTGTGCAATATATTTATTTGGGGAATTAGAGGGTGTTACATTAGTGCTATCAGAGCAATGGTCGGTCAGATTTTGGCCAGGTTATTAATTAATTTAATTCATGTTGTATTGTATTTATGTATTTGACACGATCAATGATGTTGTCTGTTTTTGGATGTCTTTAGGAAGATGATTGCAGGAAGGAATGATGATGCTATTGTTGATGCCTTGAGATTGTGTGTTGGATCTCTTGTGCAGATTCCACAGGTGAATGTTGGACACCGAGGTGAGGAAGATGACTTCGTGCTTTGGGGAAGTTTCAGAGGAAAAATCCTCCTATCTTTGAGGGTGAGCATGAACTTGTCAAGGCTCAAGCATGGCTGAAGGCGATCCAGAAGATCTTCAGAGTTATGAATTATACTGATACGCAGAAGGTGCAGTTTGGTACTCATATGCTAGAGAAGGACGCTGAAGATTGGTGGAGCAACACTTTTCAAAGGTTTGATGAGGAAGATGTTGAAGTTTCTTGGGCTCTTTTCCATGATGTTTTTCTGGAGAGTTATTTTCCAGAAGATGTGCGTGGCAAGAAAGAGGTAGAATTTCTTGAGCTAAAGCAGGGTAATGGAACCTGTTCGCGTTAAAAGGTGACGCGCTAGAGGATGCGAACGTGAATTCGGATCTTTTGGCTCGTAACGATTTAAATCTTTTGATTTGTTTATAAAGATGCCGCGAGCATCAAGCTTTATTATTTTCAACACAAGAAAGATGATTTAATGATTATGAAAAAGGGGAAAGCTGAAATACCCTCAATTGATATTGGTATGCGTAACGACTAGGGCAAACTAGACGTAACGCATTGGGGAGATTCTTGAGTAAGGGGGATTGTTATATAAAGGGAATAGATGGAGCACCCTAAATATATGTAGTTATCTACAACTTTATATATGAATATGTTTGATATGTTTGTGTGTTTTAATTGCTATTTCTATGATTTGGGAAAGTTTCTCCATTGGATTTTAAGAAACAGTAGATTATGTGGGATTCTAGGTTTTGTTATTATTGTGCTCGCAAAGATCTGTGGATCTTCTGCATACATATCCCCTAGTGGGAATCAGAGCATTTGTAGCTCGGATCAACAGGGTTCTATGTTTTGTTTGGTCTGAGGGAGATAGAAATTTGCTTGGCAAGGATGAGACCTTGTGCCTACGTATTCTCAAAAGGATGTTGAGAAAGTCAGAGCAATCGTAGTTCCCACTTATGCTAGTGGAAAGCAACGGGGATGTTAGTAAGAGACAGACAAATGTCATCTTAATGAAAAATGTATCTAATCTATTTTATCACATACATTTTTGAAAAGTTGTTTGATTGATTAAAATCTTTCGTCGTAAGTATTAGGTGTTTTGCTTGAGTGTTCAAGCGTTACCACTTACATGTTTAAGAAAGATGTTTGAAAAAGATGATTGAATCTTTTAATTGTAAGTATTGGGTGTTTTGCTTGAGTGTACAAGCGTTACCACTTACTGTTAAGAGATGTTTTTGTTTGTTTTTGTTTGAAAATAGTTTGAAAAAAGTTTGAAAAAAAGTTTGAAAAGTTTTTGACTGTATGTGATGTGATAGATGAGATACTTCTTCCATAGAGATGATAGATGTCTAAATCTTAAGGAGAAATTGATTGGATTAAGGGATGCTTTTAAGAAGCCCATGGGTCCTTGTATTGTTAGCCCAAGAGGAGGCATTCTGAGGGTCATCGAGGGTCATCGAGGGTCCTTGTATGAAGCTCAAGAGGAAGCTATAGGGTATGGCTGGCTTTGGCTTGAAAGGGATTTCACCGAGAAACCATCCTTTTCTGAATAAGAGCAATTTCACCGGGAAATTTTACTCTCTGGGGGATTTGAAAGTGATTTTACCGGGAAACCATCCTTCCAGGGTTCTATCTTAGCGCGGGTGATTCTTTGTATTGGAAGCCCAATAGGAGGCTGTTTAAGAGATTTCCTATCTCTTTCATTGTATGATGCCCAAGAGAAGGCTAAACTCAATGAGGAGTTCTTTTGAACGAAGCCCAAGAGGAGGCTGACCCAACAGGGGAGTGTTGTCTTATATGAAGCCTAAGCGGAGGCTAAACTCTGTGGGGAGAGTTTTCTTTGTACAAAGCCCAAGAGAAGGCTAGACTCTGTTGGAGATAAATTATCTTGTATGAAGCCCAAGCGGAGGCTGAACTCAACTGGGGATGAGTTGTCTTGTATAAAGCCCAAGCGGAGGCTATACTGGGGATCCTATTGATTAGTCTAATTGTTATGTTATAATCAGACAACGGTATAAACAAGTGTATGTGTGTGATATGTGTTCACAGGAGTTTATGAAGGAAATATAAACAATGCATGATGTTTATTTACAGCAGTTTATGAAATATAAACAAGTGTCTGTGAAACGAACGTTAAAAAACGAGCGTAACTTGATTATTTACAAGTTTGAACTGTGTACAAGGAAATGAATATGTACACGAACGATTTTTTTATGTACAGAGAAAGATGGATGTACATAGGAGGGTTGGGACTTACACCGTAAGGGAGGCCCATTGGTTTGAAAGCAAGTTTCACAGGGAATAATGCTCCTTTCAATACCAATGGTATTCAGTGTAAAATGTACAGATGAAACGGAAATGATTGTTTGAAGTTTATCTGTAGAAGGTATCTGTATTATGTACAGATAAAAAGTTTTGTATGAAAATAAATTGATATGTACAAGAAAAAGATATATGTACATAAAAAATGTTGATTTGTGTATACACAAGTGAAATGAAAAACAAACGATCGAAGTTTGTCTGTACTTGAGTATAGAAAGTATCTATATTATGTACAGATGAAAATTGTATGTACATAGAAATATTATGTACACAAAAGAATGTTATGGGACTTACACCGTGAAGGAGGCCCATTGGTTTGAAAGCAGTCTCACAGGGAATAATGCTCCTTTCAATACCAATGGTATCGGTGTATAAACAAACGAATGAAAACAAACGAAAAAATTTGTTTATGTTTGAATATTGACAATGATAATTTGAGTATGTACAAGTAAAAACTAATTATGTACATAAAGGATTGGGACTTACACCATAAGGGTGGCCCAAGATCGATTGAGAAATTCGAGAGAAAACGAATTTGATTTTATCGTTTAAATCGGATCGATCGTGGTGAAAAGATGCAAGTTTTGATGAAAAAAGTTTTGAAAAATGATTTGAAAATGTTTTAAAATGTGAGGTTCATTTATGAAAAGTTTTGAAAAAAATCGGAAGTCGAAAACTTGAAAAATCCACCTTTTAAGGAGGTTTGAAAAAGTGTTCAGAACGTCGTTTTCGGCTTGATTAAAAATTAATCAGATGAAAGTTTTTTCTGAAAATTTTTACACCATCATAAAATAGATATATTTATTGACAAGTGTTTAAAAATCATCTCAAAATGAGAAGTTTTGATTGGTCAAAAAAATTGTGAAAGTTTGATGAAAAAACATGAAAAAATGGAAAGTTTGTAAAAAAGAATGGTCTTGAGAGGGATTGAACCCATGACCATTGGGTGGGGTACGTGTCAAAGTGACTTAAAGGAAAGCATACTACCACTAGACCAAACGCGTTTCTGTGTTTAGTGGACTAACACACGTGTAGACAAGGTGTTGGATTATTTGAAAATTTAAATTTGAAAACAACGAAGAACACGCGCGCATCCTGGGTTTGTGGTTTGATTCCCAGATTTTTCAATTCAATCTACAATCCTTGTTTCTTAATTAAATTGGACGATGTAAACATCAAAATGACTCGATTTTGAACAAGGAATACAACGGTGTATGTTAATTGCATTTATTTTCATCCTAGCATGTTTGGATTTCTGGAGACACGAAGAACCCTAGAATCTAAGAATTCAAATTAAATGGCGTATAGTTGATGATTCTTGGATTTTTTTGAGGGTTAATGATCGTTAGGTGTGCAGAAAGAGAATGGCCGTGAGTTTTTTTCAATTGATGCAAGGAATTATGATATCACAGTTCGTGTTTATACCTGGAAAAGTGAGAATCGAAAACTGGATTTTGATGCTTCCAGTTGTTGTTTTATGATTGCTTGAGCACCAACGGCATGTATGTAAGCTATGAGGATAGCCTGCTTGCCTTGAATCCTTTCCAATCAGTCCAGCCAAGTCCACCTGCATAGACTGAAAAATGGAGCTCGAATTCTTGGTTAGAGCTGTTACAGATCGAGATTAATGGCCTGCCTCATGTCCATGGAGTATAGTGATGCTGTTCAGATGATTAGATCACAGTTTTATCAAGCTTTACTCCAAATTCGATTGCTTGGGCAGTTTGGAAAAGTTTGAAAAATGAAAAACGAAAACTGATTTTAACTTGATTTCAGTTTGATTTTAAGCTTGTAACAAGTTTGATAGTGATTATGAAACATGTTGGACACCAAAGATCATCATGGTTTTAGCTCAATTTCAAAAATGCTATGTTTCTCAATTTGCACTATATTGCTTGATTTTCAAGAAAGTAAAGAGAAAGCATCATTTTGCATTGTTTTGGTGTCCATTGAGCTTGAATTGGTACCTCTATTTATAGGCCATTGTATCTGAAATGTTAGGCAAGCAATTGGGCATTGGTAATTCAAACTTGCCTTAGAGGGCAAGGAAGTCTTTTTTGCATTAAATGCAAAAGGAAGCTTCCTTCTTTTAACCATGGTTAATTTCCAACTTTGATCCAATCCTATCATAATTATCCCATCTGATTTTTATCAGTTCTTATCTCATTGTGGCAAGGTGGCAAGCTTCTAGAAAGAAGAAATCCAAAAAATGACCTATAATGTGAAGTTTTGAACTTTGAAAATCAAGTTTATGGAGCCTTATGTTTCAATTTCAAAGGTATAGCTAGACTCCATGGATTTGAGAGTTCTTGGACATTTTGGAAAGATTTTTCCACAAGCTACAACTTTCATGTTTTGAGTTTTTTCCAATTCAAATTGGAACTAGGTGAAAAAATGGCATGAAGTTTGAAAAAAAGTAAGAAATTTCAACACTTAGAAAAATTTCTAAGTATGAAAACTTTTGACTTTTTGTTGACTTTTTCAAATTCTTTGATTTTTTATGATCATGATGGATCATTTGAAGTATTTTGATGATTGAAAAAGTTTTGTTTTGAAAAATTTGACCAAAAGTCAAAGTTTGACTTTTCTGTGCAGATGAATTTTCATCAGACGTTTCTGAAATTGACTGATGAATTCTGTGAATTTCTGTGATGTTTTGAATCCAGAAATTAGGTCAACATGTTGTATCTAAGATATAATGACCAATATCTATCCAAAAAAGTCATTCCTTGCTCAAAAAGTCAGAGAATGCCTATGCTCGACCAAAACCCTAATTGGTCGATCCTTAATTGATCTGTGAGAGAAATGGGTATCTGATGATCAGAGGCTGATGATTTGATCAAGATAGATCAAATGTGGTGAGAAAAACTCAAACCCTAATTGATTGTCTCTTGATTCAGATGAAAATCTGATGAAACCCTAATTTTGACCTGTGACTGCTACACCCGATTAATGCTGTCTGTGAATTGTTAGTTATGCAATGATGCAAATGTAAGGTGGTATATTAGGTCAAAAATTGGGGTATGACAGAACCGTGGCTGAGTATGTTGCAAGATTTCAAGAGCTGATTAAGTATTATCCTCATTACAATACTATGAATGTTGAGAGATCTAAGTGTCTGAAATTTGTGAATGGTTTGAGACCTGATATCAAGAAGGCTATTGGGTATCAACAGATTACTCGTTTTGTTGAGTTGGTGAACAAGAGTAGGATTTATGACGAGGATAGTAGGGAGAGTGCTTCTTACTATAAGGATGTGAATGATAGTAAAGGAAAAGGTCAATTTCGTGGGAAATTGTATGATGATAAGAAGAAAGCTAGTGGTGGCAATAATCCAAGTAGGGGAGGATCATCTACTCCGATTAAGTGTTACAAGTGTGGTGTAGAAGGACATCGTGGTTCTAATTGTGGAAAAAATGGTGGAAAGAATAGTGGAAAGTGCTTTAGGTGTGGGCGGGTCACAAAATTACTGATTGTAGGTTTAGTATAAATGTGACTTGTTACAATTATGGTGAGCAAGGTCATGTTAGTACTAAGTGTGAGAAGCCAAAGAAGGAGAAAGCTAGAGGGAAAGTGTCTTCATTGTCTGGTTCTGAGACTCCGGTTGAGGATAGACTTATTTGAGGTACGTGCTTTGATTACTATCATTGATACTGGTGCAACACATTCTTTTATTTATGCGGATTATGTTAAGAGGTTGAATCTTGAATTGTCTGATATGCATAGAAATATGATTATTGATACTCCTGCTATGGGTTTTGTTTGTACTTCTGTTGCATGTTTGAATTGTCCGTTGAGTATTTTTGGTAGAGATTTTCTGATGGATTTAGTTTGTCTTTCGTTAGATTAATTAGATGTGATTCTTGGTATGAACTGGTTAGAATACAATCATGTTTTTATCAACTGTTTTGTCAAGTCAGTTATCTTTCTTGATTCTGGTGTCGAGAATGATTTGTTTTTGTCTGCTAAGCAAGTGGATGAATCTTTGAAAGATAGTGATGTGTTTTTTGCTTTGTTGGCATTGTTGGATCTCGATGAGAAACAAGTTATGGGTGAATTGTCTGTTGCCTGTGATTTTCCTGAGGTATTTCCTGAAGATGTAAGTGATTTGCTGCCAGAGCATGAGGTTGAGTTTTCGATTGATTTAGTTCCTGGAACTAGTCTTGTTTCGATGGCTCCGTATCGAATGTCTGCTTCTGAGTTGAAAGATTTGAAAATTCAACTTGAGGATTTTCTTGAAAAGAATTTTATTCGTCTGAGTGTATCTCTGTGGGGTGCACCTGTTTTGTTGGTTAAAAAGAATGAAGGTTCTATGAGGTTATGTGTTGATTATAGACAACTGAATAAGGTGACTACTAAGAACAAGTATCCACTTTCGAGGATTGATGATTTGATGGATCAGTTGGTTGGTGCTTGTGTTTTCATTAATATTGATTTGAGGTCTGGTTATCATCAAATTCGTGTGAAAGTTGAGGATATTCAGAAGTCTGCTTTTAGGACAAGGTATGGTCACTATAAGTATTCTGTAATGCCATTCGGTGTGACCAATGCTCCTGGTGTGTTTATGGAATATGTGAATAGGATTTTTCATGAGTATCTAGATCAATTTGTTGTTGTGTTCATTGATGATATTCTGATTTATTCTAAAAGTGAAGAGGATCATGTTAAGTGTAACGCCCCATTTTATTTAATATTATATTATATTAATATTTTTGAGTTACCGTTTGACGATTGTTTTGATGACTAGAATATTTATATTAATCGATATATCTATTAATATATTTGGCGACGTTTCGTTCGGTCCGGTTTTTATTCCGTTCGGTTCGGTAAAATATTATTCGGACCGATATTTAATTCCCCGAAATTATTTTAATTAATTGAATTAATAATATTATTATATATTATTAGTGTGGTAATTAATAATAATAGATAGGGGTGTGAGGATTTATTGTGTAGAATTGGGTTTACACCCTTAAGCTTGCTAGTAGAAAACAACATAAAACCAATTTTCCTCATTCTTTCTATTTTCCACACAAAACCTAACTTAGAACATAAAGAGAAATAGAGGGTTTGGAAGAATAAGAAGAAGAGCAAGAGCAAGAGCAAGGTTTGGATTTTGTTGAATCATCAAGAATCATCCAATCACTTGAGGTAAGGGATTTGATTCTCCGTCTCATATAGTTAGGGTTTTGGTTGATATATTTGGATTTAAGACAAATTGATAGTAGGGTTTATGAGTTGTGTGTGTGATTGTTGGAATGGCTTAGGAGAGTTGAGTTAGGAGTATTGATATAGGTGTTTTAATACCTTGGATAGTAGGATTGAGTTGTAAGAATGGAAATGAAGAAAAAACTATAAAAGAAAAATTGTCTGTGTTATAGAAACAAACAGCGAAGAAGAAAGGAAATGTGTAGAGGAGGAAACAAGGGGGAGGCGCTCACCTCAGCTTGAGGGGCGGCCTTCCCCCACTACCAGGCGTCCTCCTCCTTTAGTGGGCAAGACTGGGACGTGCATCCCTTAATGCAGGGCAAGGGAAGGAATTTTGCATTTTCTGTTTTTCTGTATACTGTGTTTCTGTTTTCTGCATAATTTATTTTCTGCATAAATTTCTTGCTAGCTTCTCTTTCCTTCAATTTCCTTAATTCCATATACTACTAGTTGGTATTAATAAAATATAATTAGGACATAAGTTAGCCAATTAAATTTGGAACCCGATTATGTTCCGATTTTCCGATTTCGGTAAATTCGGCGACAGAGCAAGTTGCTCCGAATTCAACGAAAATTGACGTACTAGCTAATTTTGACGTGTAGAACGTAGTGGTGAGGTTAGTTTTTCGAAACTACAAGTTTTTACGAAATGACCCGAAATAGGCCAAATTACGGTTAAATTGAATCGGATTGCGTTTAAGTCGATTTAAGACACGTATGGACAATCCGATTGCGATGTTGACGATTATGATTAATGTCGGTTATTAAGAATGGCTTTCGCGACGATTATTGGTGTTTTGACTATTTTTCCGTATTTGGAATTTGGTGAATTAATTGATAATGATGTGGTATGATTAAACATGATGTTTGCGACGGTGTATTTATTAATGAATACTTGTTGATATGCGATGCGTTGATATGTTTATCTTGATGTGGATAAATATGGCGACGTTGACTTTATGTCAATTTTGATGAGCGATGATGATGTTTTTGTTGTGTTGTTTTTATTGTCGAGTCACATACATTGCATTGGCGACGAGGGCTTTTATGCCAAGCGACGATGGGCGTTATGCCAAATGTTCCTAATTATGGACAAAGCGACGGGTACCACATGCATAACATAGTCATGTCTCATAGAGTCGGCTATGTTGATGTTTGAGTTGTTTGGCGTTGGGTTTTAATTGATGGATGATATATGATACTTGTGTTGATACGAGTATAATGATTATGTGACGAAGTTAAAGTGTTAATTTTATACATTAAATGCTAATTTAAAGTATGTGAGGTTTTGATATATGTTGACATACTCTTATTAACTTATATCATTTATAATTCCAAAACTATTTATATATTTTATCATGCCTTTAATTATATGTTTTGGAGTATCTCACCCTTTACTTGTTTCGTCGTTGCCTTTATATTGGTAACGTGCAGGTGATCCACGAGGATGATGAGGATTAGCTCGAGTCTCTTTATTTTGAGTCGCTCTGCTCTGATCGTAGTAAGACTCGGGATTTGGGTGACGTTATTATTTTGATAGGATAGTTTATGTATACTATCTTATGATGTTATAACTTTATGTATTGATGATAACATAATGTTATGTATAGTTTGTAAACACATTCGCTGTGTTGTGAATAGTCATATGTTTATATGATGAATTATGTTATGAATCGGTATATCCGACTTTTGATGTTTGTGATGTGCATTATAATGCAAAGTGATGAAAACACGAATATGTGATGCCTCAATTTTGTTGGATGAAATTTTGAAACTCTGATTTTATTATTAATTACGAGGGGTAGAATTGGGGTGTTACTGTCATACCCCAAAATTTTCCCTCCATCTTCTCAAGATATTTCATACATCCATACTCAAGGATTCCTCAAGAGTTGATCAGACAAACTCTCTCCTAGACAATCAACCCAAACTAGGGTTTGGCAATTCTCAGGTCAAGATGGACTTCCAACATCTCCAATGTCCTTCATGCCTCCTCACATGATTCAAAGATTCTCCATGTCAAGTTTCAAGCCTTACAAGTCAAGTTTCCTCAGACAATTGCTCAGATGGTTGAAAATCAGTTGTATTGGACAAAAAGTCAACTGTGGTCAACATACAGTCAAACTTCATAATTTTTGGTCAACATCCTCATTTTGAAGTTACATTCATCATTTGATCAAGGGTTGATCATTATTCATCAAGAAAACTCAAGATTTGCTCAAAAGTCAAACTTTCTAAATTAGGGTTTCTAGATGAAAAGTCAACTGAACTTTGACTGATCATAACTTCTTCATACTTTCTCAGAAATTTTTCCACCACCTCTTGTTTTGAAGGAAATTCAATTCTCTACAACTTCATGTCTCACAAGAATGTCCAAAAAATGCTTCATTTGAGAGGTATGGCTCAAAACATTACAGGTCATTTTCAAAGTCAACAAAAAGTCAACATTTTGTTTTGAAGATGTATTGAGCATGGAAACTCCAATTGAGATGAGACCAAAAAGGTTGGTTAGAGGACTCTTAGAGCTTTCCAAAAAGTCCAAGAACACTCAAAAATATGGAAAATTGAGCAAGATACACCATTCACAAGTTGGGTAATTTTGAAAGAGTGCACAAAGAGAGATGCTTCTAAAAATCAAAATTTTTGCAAATGGGCTTACTTTTTCTTCATCCAAACTTATTCCTTATACAATTAGGAATATCCAAGCCCAATGCCACGAATTTTTATTTTATTTTTCTATTTAATTTGGAATTTATTCATTTAAATACAAATTAAATTAAAAAATAAAGTATAAAATCAAAATTAATTGCAAGATTGATTTTTTATTCCTTCCTTGAGGCTCAAGCAACTCACAAAGGCCAGCAAATTTCGAAACTTGATCAATATGGCAAGATTGGATTGGAAATTAATCAAATTTTGAAAATTTGATTTTTTACAAAAAATCAAATTTGATTTGCTTTGAATGTTGATTGATTCTCTTCCAAAACCATCCCAAATCCATCCAGTATAAATGTATGATGCATACCTATCAAGGAAAAACGAAAAAATTGGCTCAAGAACCCTAACCTAGAACTCAAAAACCGTGGCAAACAAGCAAGTGGCAATCATACTTCCAGCCGCCGTTTTCAATCGTTTTTGAGGTGTCCAACACATTCCTTGGGTTATTCTGAGTCGATCCAGATCCTTACTTTGTCAAAAACCATCCAGAATCGTGAAATCCGAAATCGGTTTGTTCTTGAAAAATCCAAAATCGTATTTCAATTTCCATGCATATTTAACATATTTTGTGTTTGTTTTTGTGATTAGTAGGAAGATTGCAAGCTTTCTGGGTACTTTAATTGCATTTTCATGGCTGGAAACTCGAGATGCCATAGTTAGGGTTCCTGAGCACGTTTTAGGGTTTTACGAAACAGAAAAAATTGGACCATGAGGCCTATACCAATGCGTTCGGAATGATCCCAGGAATCGAACCATGCCTTTAGAATTCATTTATATTATGTATGCTGGATTTTTTATGTTTGCCAGGGACTTAGCGTCGAGCAATGGCCGACGCTGGATTTTCAAATATTTGAAATGAAGAAGACGATGGCTGGCGCGAAGACGATGCAATCAGAAGGCGACGCGTGTTGTAATCCACTCGTTCCAATTTTCAAACAGTCAAGCAAGCTGGCTCGGTTGGTTAAGGCATGGACTGTGCATAGATGCTCTCAAGGGACCCCAGTTCGAATCCCTCCAGGACCGGTTTTTGTTTTCTTTTTCCAAACATCAACTTTTCATATTATTTTCAAATTTTCTTTTATTTAAATATTTTGCATCATTTTAATTTCTTTTCATATTTTTATTTATGCATTAAAAAATCATCAAAATATTTTTTCCTTTTGCATTTATTTTCAGAAAACCTTTATTTAATTTATAAAATTAAAAAACTAAAATTTTGCATGCATATTTATTTTTATTCATAATTTTGCATTTAAATCACATTTAATTAGTTTTAAATTATTAAATTACATCTAAAAAATCCCAAAAATTTATTTTAGCATATTTATGTTATTTCCAGCATGTCATATTTTTTCCAATTAAAAATTTGCATTTTTCTAACATTTTTCTCTTGTTCGATTCATATCGCATTTTCCGATTTCTCATTCTCTTGCAGGTTGATCCGATTCAGACAATTTTTTCTTTATCATTTTATTTTTCCAATAATGTAACTGTATATGGGATGTAATAGTTTAAATTAGGCCTTTATTTTCCGCAGTTTAAATTATGTATCTGCCCCAAAGCCATGTAATAGCATAGGATTTACCTTTCCGCATCTTTACATTCCGCATTTTAATTTCCGCACCTTATAAATTGTTAGTAATTAGGCGTGTATGGCAAGATAAAACTGAACAATAGCTCACTCATAATTGCAAGATAAAATACCTGAAATCAACACACTCTTTCACACATGCACCCCTTAGGGTAATTCTCTCTCGTTGCCTTACGAATTCAAAATGGTCATGTCCCTCGAACGTAGAGGTATTCTAGCACCGTTGCCTTCCAAACAAATCATCATAGTCCCTTCGATACAAAGATCATAGACCCACGATGTCGCCTCTGAATACATGATCTTGACCCTCGATTGTCGCCTACGAAAAATGATGATAGTCCCTTCGAATGTGTTAGGATACTTCCTACAAGTTGCTTTCTATGACCATCCGATGTCCCTTCGAATGTCCCGCTTACATCCAACAAATAGAGTTGCCTACCAACTAATGGTATGGATAGCGCTATTCTAAAGGAAAGTAAAACAATACAAAAAACGACCAATTCTGAGTAGGTAATAAGACTTTTAGTTGCTTGCTCAATCAAATACTCTTTACACCTCACACTTTTTCAAAGTTCAAAACTCTTTTCAAAAACGAAGCATTTCCGAACACTTTGTATACATTCCTACATGAATCATTACAAAGTCAAAGCGAAATGCCTTGTTCAAAACATTTTTGTCAAACACACAGAAAGCACCTTTTTTAAAATGATCTAAGAGCAACTAAGAGCCAGTAGATAACTACGGATGAAAAGGGGTGCTAATACCTTCCCTTTTCATAACCTTCTCCCTTACTCAGAATCTAACGAAGGTCTTTTTCTGTACATTTTACCTTCCCTTTATTGGATAAAAGAAAAGTCGGTGGCGACTCTTGCTATCCGCACATTTGCGATACAAATCCAAAAAAGTCAGTTCACCGTATCACAGAACTGGCGACTCTGTTGGGGAAACACCCTCAAGAGAGAATGCCTTAGGGATTTATAGATCATCTTTACTGCTTTCTGTTTGACTTGCTTGCTTTATCTTTAAGGGTTGCTTGGGTATTATATTGTTGGGGGATCCTACACCCGGATCCGGGTTTCCTTTTAGGTAAGTAGCAATAAATCGTCGCGACCGTTAGACGTATATCAAAACGGTCAACATGATGGCTACGTTAGCGTGACACTTTGGTTGTCCCGATACTCTTCATTCCCAAGTTGAAGATAGTATTTGGCTTCTGCGTGGTGTCATCAAGCGCTAACTAAACTTTTAGAACCTTAATTGACCCATCTTGGCCATTAGAAGGTAGTGAGATGGCGGCTTTGCACTAAGGTTGGTTGATACTCGATGCTATGCTCATTAAGATCGACTTTTGGGACATTTTCGGTCGACCACTTGGTAGTCGTATTGAAATAAGCGCCTCGAGAAAGATCAATGATGTGAGATTCCTAGAACCGGTTACTATTATAGGACATGAACCAACTCAAACTTTTGGTAGGGTAATCACCTATACCTCATGCAAGCCTTAAACCTAGGCTCATTGTGTGAATTGTTTGTGTGTGCTAAACATGACATCATGACATCATTTGCATTGCATATCATTTCTAACTATTTCAAGGACCTAGGATTTATCTTTGCTCTGTTTTAGGGGATTATGGCTTCTAGAAAGACTATCCGAATCAACTTCACGGTATACCTTCTCAACTCAAAGAATTGGTTTGAAATTCCGACCATGCTCGGTTCATCAAAAGACATGGTTATCTACTTGACTTGGTTATCTCGGTTTTGAAGAAGATATGATGCATGTCCTATTCCTTCTTTGATCCGAAACACCATTGCTTTACATTCCCGATTATCGTTGGTTCCTACTTTGGAAGAGTTATCTAAGCTACTTGGGGTACCTATTCTTGACCAAATGCCATTCACCGGTTTAGAAAAGGTTCCTAAGTATGAAGACATTGCATCCGCCTTACATCTTAAGCGCTCAGACATTGAAGCCAATTGGGAAACTAGAAGTGGAGTTAAGGGTTTACTTGCCAAGTTTCTAATTAAGAAAGCCCGAGAATTCCTCAAAGTTATGAGTTTCCATGCATTTGAAGACATTGTGGCCTTGCTAATCTATGGTTTGGTTCTATTCCCTAACTCGGATCAATTCATAGATGTCAGCGCCATCAAGTTGTTCCTTACCCGCAATCCAGTGCCTACTTTACTTGGAGACATCCTACATTCTCTCCACACTCGTACTACTAAAAGACAAGGAACTCTCATGTGTTGTATACCGTTACTTTCCAGGTGGTTTATTTCGCACCTTCCTCCATCAGTTTTGAAGAATGAACAAAGGATGAAGTGGTCTCAAAGACTAATGTCACTCTCTCATTCCGATATCCGTTGGAGTCTTTTCTCTCAAAAGGACTTCACCTTCATTGAGCGCTGTGGAGAATTCCCTAATGTACCACTACTTGGTATAAGGGGAGGTATTACTTACAACCCTTCTTTAGCTCTACGTCAGTTTGGTTTTGCCCGAAGAGATGGTCCACATGATATGCTTCTCCAAGATATTGTGTTCGATTACAATCATACACACTTGGGGCATGGTAAAGAAGACTGATACCAAGACTTTGGGGCACCAGAACTCCATTCCTTGGGAACCTTACCTCAAATGGGTGCGAGCTCGAGCTCAAAACCTCATGATGCCATTCACGCCTGTTTTACCCGTAATTATGGAACTTGTTGCTATAGGTGACGTACCCTATACCGTTCTCTATCCCGACATGCCTACTGATTTTGAAGACTTGAAGAGATCCTGGATTCAGCTTAAAGAAGAGAGGGATACCTTTGAAGTTCAGTGCTATGCAAGCGAGAAGAAAGTGCTGGAGTTGACTAAGCTACTTCACGAGGAGCGAAACATCAACGCCTACATCGGCACCAAGAGGAAGCACCCATGGGAGACTTAGAGCTTTAAGATGTTTATGTTTTCTTTTATTGTTTTGGAACTATCTCTTGTACTTAAGAAGAAAAAGAATAATGAAAAGAGTACTAATAAATGTTTGTTCATTGCTTGTTTAACAAATTTAAATCTCTAAGGTCCTTGAGAACATTGCATTGCATTCGCATAAACATTGCATATCATAGCATAACATTGCATCACAGGTACATTGAAGATTGGTTTTCTCATTTGCTCGCTATTTATTTTAGCAGAAATGGCTCTTGAACGATCTGTCAAAGATCTTGAGCTCGAATGCTCGGTTTGAGATGTTTACCGGCTTGGTCCAAGGCCAAGAAGATCCAAGAAGCTCATCAACAGAAAGAAGAAGGTTGTTGGTCTCCTCAACATGGGCAGACGCTACAAAGGTGGTCCTAGAGTGGTTAGTCGGATTGAGCTCTCTGAAGGAAGTGTCAAGAAGGAGGATGAGCAAAGTAACAAGGGTGATGGCGAAGGCAGTCAGCCTGAACTTGAGAAGAACTATGATAATGGACAATACTCTGATGAGGATGACAAGTACAAACAACTTGAAGACCGTCTAAATGCTGTGGAAAATCTGAAGATGCCCGGGTTGAATTTTGATGATCTGAGTCTCGTCCCTGGTGTTGTGATTCCTCCCAAGTTCAAAGTTCCAACTTTTGCTAAGTATGACGGCATGTCTTGCCCTAAGCTGCATTTGAAGTCCTATGTTCAGAAGATCAATCCCCACACTGATGACAGAAAGTTGTGGATGCATTACTTTCAAGAGAGTTTGATCGGAACCCAGTTGGAATGGTACTATCAACTAGAGAATGACCGTATCCGTACTTGGAGTGACTTGGCTGATGCTTTCGCGATGAGTACAATCTGAATTGACACCCACTCGCATGCACTACAAAGCATGTCTATGAGTCGTGACGAGAAGTTCAAGGAGTATGCTCGAAATGGAGAGACTAGCGAGTTCAACCACCCTTGTCCAATAGGAGTTGGTTGATATGTTCATGGAACACCGACAGCCCATTCTTCAATCATCGATTGGAAACTCTTGACCGGATTCACCGTGATACTTACAGACGTATTGAAGTGGTATCAAGAGTGGAAAGATTCATGTAGAGTCATCTTCAAATGCTGCAAAGAGATCTTTTGGTGCTAATAAAGAAACTAATGTTGTGTATGGTCAGAAAATCCGAGCCAAGACCGACCGTGCTCAATCGTGGGGCGGTCGTGATCTCGATCCTACATCAGACAACCTCGGTGAGACAACGCAGCGTAACGCGCCACGAAGAGGTTACAAAGATCAACATGCCATTGTCGCAAGCATTGCAACACATGTTGAAAGCGGTGATTACCTTGAGGATCCTCCTCGAATGTCAACACTTCCTCTCCGAAATACAATCCTAATGCTAAGTGTGCTTACCATTCCAATAGCCGGGCACGACACGACAATTGTTGGGCTCTGAAGAACAAGATTCAAGATATGATTGAAGCTAAGCAGATTGAGTTTGATCCTCCTATTGAGACTCCGAATGTGATCAGCGCGCCTATGCCTAATCATGACAAGAGTTCCAATGCGGTTGGTGAAGATACTTATGTTTTCAACATAGACGACTTGACCATTCCTCTGATGACTGTTAAGAAGAATTTGCTACAAGCCGGTGTCAACCCGGGATGCCCAGAGATTTGTCGTTGGTGCCCATCCGCGCCTGATGGTTGTGCTTGGTTGAGAAGACGTGTTCAGTGCATGATGGAGAACCGTGAGATACTATTCCTGAAACCACCTGTGCAGAAGCTGTGTGATGAAATGTCTAAATTGAAGATTGACAATGCGAACGAAATTGTACCATGTGTGTGGGATACCTTGGGGCAGCCAAGTGGAAAGTATGATTACATGGTGAAGTACACTGTTCCTGAAAGTTACAAGATATCTATTGAAGATGTTAAGGCGACCGGATGGGGTAACGATTTCCCAGAAGACTATGCTGATGTTAACACTATAAGGATTTCCTCTGCTGATCCTGTGCCTAGGGTGGCACCTCTCATCATCACTTCTCCAAGGCCAGTTCCATATTCCTCTGACAAAGATATCCCTTGGAACTATGGATCTGATGTTTACTATCATGGCGTCAAACAAGACCCTCTGACCATTGAAGATCTTACAGTTGAAGCTACCATTCCTGACATTGACAACATCACCGGATCTAGTAAGGTGACCAGAACCGGAAGGGTATTCTCTCGGATATCTCTCCTTCAAAAGACGCAACTCCATTCGCATTCCAATTCAATCCATTCCCAAGCTAGAGGAAAGAACGGTGACTCATCCCGCCGAGAAGTGCCAAAGGAAGTTCTTGAAGACACCTCGAAACAAGAAATGAAGGAAATTAATATTATCAAGAAGAGTGACTACAATGTTGTGGAGCAGTTGAGAGACTTCGTCCAAGATCTCCATGCTTGCTGCTCTTGTGCTCGAGGCTCATGCTAATTCCTTGGTGAAGTTTTTGAGGAATGCCCACGCATGCAAGACACTACCAGACCAATTTGAAGTTTGTATTACTAGCACGGCTACCAACAACGGCCTAGGCTTCTCGATCTTGATTTGACTCGTAGGAAAGAAACACAACAAAGCCTTGCACATCTACTTGAATGCAAGGCGTTACTGTCTCATGTTTTGGTTGATACGGTTACGCTTTGAATATCTTACGAAGCGCTTTTGATCGACTTGATGTCGAAGGGTTGGTTCGAGACCCAGTGACATTCTTGTGAGAGCTTTTGATGGTTCCAAGCGACGCTTGGAGAACTCACTCATGTTAAAGTCGGTTCCCGGACTTTTGATTCCATTTTCTTTGTCATGGACATCCGTCCATCTTATTCTTACTTGGGCGCCCTTGGATACATGGGGCGGTATTTCTACTTTGCATCGAAAAAGTACCGGTGAAAGGGAAGGTTGTTATGTGTGGTGAAGAGGAGTACATGGTCATCATCTGATCGTTCGATACCTTGAGATGGAAGGCAAATTCTTTGAGACTCCTGTCAAGCTTTTGAAACAATACCAGTCATGCTGTTGACTCTCCACTCTGAAGTTGCTAAAGCTCTCTAGGATGGCCTCACCGAAAGATGCTCAGTGTAGTTGAAGAAGGTAGCTCTATTTGGGGTCACTCACGATCATCCTTTCAAGTCGACAAGATGGTTTAGGCTTCACCATCAAAGGTCGAAGATGATACGCGAACATGCCGGCCAACTTCCTTTCCATCGGCCAAAGTGGAATCCATGCTATAGAAGACGGCGACAACGACTTGACATCGCAAGTGGATCTTCAACTCAGACGAAGGGCTCGACAATTGGAAGGCGAAGGCGTCATACCAATCTCCTTTAGCCGGAGTAATTGCTCTTGTTTTGTTTTACTTTTCGTATTTCTTTATGTTTTGAACAATAAACTTTGAAAGCCTATTGCCTTGCCGGGCATCATGGCTCGTTGAGGGTTATTATCATTGTTTGCGTTTTCATTCAATAAATTCGTTGGACTTTTGCATTCAATTGTTTGTTTTCTTTACTTTATCACCCTTCAAAAGCTATGTGTTTCTTACACACCCGTGATACACTACGAATCACTCGAATCTCGTTAATAACAGCTATGCTATTGCTAAATATGACTTGATAATCCGATCTACCAAGCCAAGGCGAAAGTGAGGAAGATTGTGAAGTGCCGAGAACTTGCGCTACAAGAAGAAGAGCGAGTTATCTGACCACCGAAGAGCAAGTTGAGGTTGTGAATTTGGAACGAAGGCAGAAAGAGATCAAGATAGGAGGGTCTTGAGAATAGTGTCAAAGAAAGGTTGGTTCGGATGCTACGAGACTATATTGAGGTTTTGCTTGGTCATACGAAGACATGCGTTGGACATTGATATTGTGGTACACGATTGCCAACAAAAGAAGGTTTTCTCCTGAAACAAAGATTACGTCGATGCGTCACGAGATGTCGAGAAAATCAAAGTCGAGGTTATGAAACATTCAACACGGTTTTAGTTACTTCTTATCCAGATGGGTTGCAAATGTAGTGCTGTACCTAAGAAGGATGGCAAGGTACGAATGTGTGTGGATACGAGATCTAAACAAAGCAAGTCCGAAAGATGATTTTCCACTTCCCATATTGATGTTACGGTTGACAACATCGATAAGGTCTTCTCCTTCATGGATGGTTTCTCCTTACAATCGATCAAAATGGCTCCGAAGACATGGAGAAGACTACTTTTGTTACACAGTGGGGCACTTTCTGCTACAAGGTTATGCCGTTCGGACTGAAAAACGCGAGTGCCACTTATCAGCGTGCTATGGTGACATTATTTCATGACATGATTCATCACGAGATAGAGGTCTACATCGACGACATGATAGCTCGATCGCAGACTGAAGAAGAACATCTTGATCATTTGCAGAAACGGTTTGACAGGTTAAAGAAGTACAGGCTGAGACTTAATCCTAACAAGTGCACTTTTGGAGTCAGATTCGGAAAACTCCTAGGGTTTGTTGTTAGTGGTAAAGGTATTGAGGTTGACCCCGCTAAGGTTAAAGCTATTCAAGAGATGCCAGCTCCCCGTACTGAGAAGGAAGTCAGAGGTTTCTTGGGCCGATTGAACTACATTGCCAGATTCGTTGCACATCTAACTACTACTTGTGAGCCAATCTTCAAGTTACTAAAGAAAGATCAAGTAGTGGAATGGAGCAGCGATTGCGATCGCTTTGACAAAATCAAGGAGTACCTGAATCCTCCTATCCACGATGCCCGAAGGAAGACCTCTTATCATGTACTTGGATGCTAGAAAATTCAATGGGGTGTGTGTTGGGGCAACATGACGAGTCGGTCGAAAAGAGCATGCAATATACTACCTTAGCAAAAGTTTACCGGCGAAACAAGATACTCACTTGAGAAAACTTGCAACACTTTGGCTTGTCACGACTAAGGCAGATATGTTGACCCATACTACTTTGTTGATTTCAAGATGGATCCGATAAAATACATATTTGAGAAACCAGCTCTCTCGGGAAGAATAGCAAGATGGCGGATGATCTTGACCGAGTATGACATCCGTACACTTCTCGAAAGCGATCAAAGGAAGTGTGGTAGCCGATCATTTGGCTCACCAAGCCGTAGATGACTATCGATCTATGCGGTTAATTTCGATGAAGATGTTTTACTAGTTCTGATTGTGAAGAACCGAGGCCGGACGAAGGACCCGAACAAGGATCCCGATGGACTATGGTCTTTGATGGAGCCTCAAATGCACTTGGCAATGGCATTGGCGCCATCATTACATCCCCTACAGGCGGACATACGCCTTTCACCGCCAGATTATGTTTTAGTTGCACGAACAACATGGTCGAATATGAAGCGTGCATCATGGGTATCAAAGCTGCTATTGACTTAAGAATCAAGTTCTTGAAAGTATATGGAGACTCAGCTTTAGTAATCAGTCAGATTAAGGGCGAGTGGGATACGAAGCATCCGAACCTCATTCCGTATCGAGAGCATGTTTTGAGTTTGATCCCCTACTTCGAAGAGATTACTTTTGATCACATTCCACGAGAAGAGAATCAGTTGGCAGACGCATTGGCTACTATGTCATCTATGTTCAAGGTCAGATGGGACAACGAGGCTCCCCAGATCATCATTGAGAAGTTTGATGAACCAGTATTGTTATGAGCTTGATACGTAAGAGAAACCTTGGTACTATGACGTGAAGAGGTATCTTGAGACTCGGGAATATCCATGAGGGCATCATCAATGATAAGAAGTTCATGAGAAGATTTTCATCCAAATTCTTCCTTAGCAGCGACATCTTATACAAGCGCAACCACGATCGTGCTTCGTAGACCGAAAAGAATACGCATCATGGAAGAGTTACGAAGGCGCATTTGGTACCCACTCCGTGGACACGCCATAGCTAAGAAGATTTTGAGAACAGTTACTATTGGTCCACCATGGAAGCGATTGTCACCACTATGCTCGATCTTGTCACAAGTGCGGATGCGACAAAGTGCATGTACCTCGGACCTCGAATGTTTTAACCGCTCCGTGGCCTTTTGCAATGTGGGGCATCGATATGATCGGAGAAATGCCCACGCTTCCAATGGACATCGTTTCATCCTTGTGGCAATTGACTATTTCACCAAGTGGGTAGCCCTCGCATCTCATACCAAGAATGTTGTGGCTCGATTCATCAAGCATAACCTTATATGTCGATATGGCATTCCTGAAAGGATTATCACAGATAACGGCTCTAATCTCAACAATAAGATGATCACCGAACTCTACACGCAGTTCAAGATCAAACATCACAATTCATCTCCATATCGGCCTAAGATGAATGGCGCAGTGGAAGCCGCCAACAAGAACATCAAGAAGATTATACAGAAGATGACAGTAACTTACAAAGATTGGCATGAGATGTTACCATTTGCTCTTCATGGTTATCGCACTACTGACGAACATCAGGGCAACCCTTCTCTCTTGTATACGGTATGGAAGCCGTCTTACCCATCGAGGTTCAGATACCCTCAACCAGAGTCCTCCAAGACGCAGAGTTAAGCGAAGATGATTGGGTTCAGACACGGCTTGACCAGATTAATTTGATTGATGAGAAACGACTCGCGTCCATTTGCCATGGACAGATTTATCAGAAGCGAATGATCAGAGCATTTAATAAGAAGGTCAAGCACCAAGTCTACCAAGTCGGTGATCTAGTAGTCAAGCGCATCATCCTTCCACAAGGTGATCCCAGGGGAAAATGGACTCCCACCTATGAGGGACCATTTGTAGTCAAAACAGTGTTTTCTGGCGGAGCGATGATACTTAGCACCATGGATGGTGAAGACTTCCACACCGTGAGCGCAGACATAGTCAAAAATACTACGCATGAAATAGACCCGCTAGGTCGGCGAACCTAGGCAAAAATAAGGGCATCTGGCGAACCAAAAGGGTTGGGCAAAATTTAAGGATATATACAAAACATGTACACAAGTTGAAAACCGAAAAGGCTTGGGCAAAAAGGGTATCGGTAGACGAAAACCGAAAGGGCGGTCTAGGCAAAAGTTAGGGATTTAAGCGTCGACTATGTCTCTTCGGATCACACTTCTGACTACTATCAACATTCAAGATTCAAATGGCGAAGATCAGTCTACTCACTTTCTACTGACAGCAAAGGGATGAGATAGTTGAAATATATGAGTACTAGCATAGTTGGAACTTAACGATATTGTTTCCGCATAGCTTTTTACTTTTCTTGTGTATAAACTACTTGGCCATACGCCACCTTCCAAATAAACGCAGATTCTTTCTCTTTACATTTTTCACTATTGTCGTTTGCAATAAGTCCAACGTTTGCTTTGAATGACTATACGCATTTGACAATAAGAATATAATCACAAACATACGAAAAGTGAACATACAAAGGTAACTGCTGCAGGCTCCAGGAATTGAGATGACGATAAAGGTCACCAAAAACATTCCCTCGCAGAGCATGATCCCCACAGCGGTGTCACTCACAACAAACCTCCCTCCTGGAGTATCGTTGATCAGCGGTGACTCCATTCAACCGAGCGAAGTTACATCGGTCTCAAGCAAACACTTCACCCCAAAAGGTATTTATCCCGGATATCTCTCATCCTTTCCTTTTTCCGGGCAGATCGGACCCGAAACTTGGTCGATAGTGCATCGGAGGAAACTACATCTTCATTCCCGGGAGATTACAATGGGTTCGACTCTTCCAACCTCTCCGGATTATCAAATGCTCTCAGAGATCTACACTCGAATTCCTAATTTTTTCTCGGATCTACATACAAGCTCCCCGGACTCCCTCCCATTCTCCTCAGCAGGGTCCATGAGATCTTCAACAAACGCGATTTTCAATCTCTATCACCTCAACCATATCTAGGCCCAAGACTTGATCAGATAGTGCATCGGAGGAGTCCATGGATATCTTTTTCTCCTTCAGCAGGATTCTCACTTACTCAATCCCAGCGGTAATCATCTTCTTCAAGATGGATATGTTTTGAAATACAACCATCTATCATTCATACATTTCTCATAAAGTCATAATTCATGCATATGTCATTCATATACATTGTCATGCATCATACTTTGCATAAGACTAACAAATATTCTATCAAAGTTTCTCTTGTTTTTCAAAGCAATGAAAGTCACTTGACAAGATTAAGCCCGAATCGGCGGAAAACTATCGAAGACCACCCGGTTGTCCTCCGACAAGCGGTCGGATTAAGCCCGAACCGACGGAAAACTATCGAAAGACCACCGGTTATCCTCCGATAAATGGATCAACACCGATGCACAATAGGAAGCTATCCACATTTTGCCAACTACAACCTCCCTCGGAGTAATCATTTAAGATTTATTACGATTCCGATTTTCGTAGTCGCGATACGATTGCCTTGGGTGGCATCTTAAGCCCATCTCACTATTTGTCGCTTCACTTTCGAATCTGCATATATGGTTAAAACCAATACAAACAAATAAATTCATTCAAAGATAAACGCGAAGTCTAACATACGGATGGCATCTTAAGCCCATCTCCATGCTCCTTTCACTTCGAAAGACTACGAGCGGCGGCTCACTCCCAGATCGATCCTTCCGATGGCATCTTAAGCCCATCCAATTCTCCTATCGACATTCTCGAGTCTAGCGTCACTCATCCCCGTTCCAAATGGCATCCCATTTTCGCATCGGCGGTAGGCATGTAATTGGTGTGTGTTCATCATCTTCACCTGAAACGAAGACCAATCTAACCTTCGGACAAGAAGATTGAGCAGGGCAGGTCATACCCCAAAATCTTCCCTCCATCTTCTCAAGATATTTCATACATCCATACTCGAGGATTCCTCAAGAGTTGATCGACAAACTCTCTCTAGACAATCAACCCAAACTAGGGTTTGGCAATTCTCGAGTCAAGATGGACTTCCAACATCTCCAATGTCCTTCATGCCTCCTCACATGCTTCAAAGATTCTCCATGTCAAGTTTCAAGCCTTACAAGTCAAGTTTACGATTGCTCGGATGGTTGAAAATCGGTTGTATTGGACAAAAAGTCAAGGTCAACATATCAAACTTCATAATTTTGGTCAACATCCTCATTTTGAAGTTACATTCATCATTTGTTCAAGGGTTGATCATGATTCATCAAGAAAACTCAAGATTTGCTCAAAAGTCAAACTTTCTAAATTAGGGTTTCTAGATGAAAAGTCAATGAACTTTGATGATCATAACTTCTTCATACTTTCTAAATTTTCCACCAACTCTTGTTTTGAAGGAAATTCAATTCTCTACAACTTCATGTCTCACAAGAATGTCAAAAATGCTTCATTTGAGAGGTATGGCTCAAACATTCTGGTCATTTTCAAAGTCAACAAAAGTCAACATTTTGTTTTGAAGATATATTGAGCATGGAAACTCCAATTGAGATGAGACCAAAAAGGTTGGTTAGAGGACTTTTATATCTTTCCAAAAAGTCTAATAACACTCAAAAATATGGAAAATTGAGCAAGATACACCATTCACAAGTTGGGTAATTTTGAAAGAGTGCACAAAGAGAGATGCTTCTAAAAATAAAAAAATTTGCAAATGGGCTTACTTTTTCTTCATCCAAACTTATTCCTTATACAATTAGGAATATCCAAGCCCAATGCCACGAATTTTTATTTTATTTTTCTATTTAATTTGGAATTTATTCATTTAAATACAAATTAAATTAAAAAATAAAGTATAAAATCAAAATTAATTGCAAGATTGATTTTTATTCCTTCCTTGAGGCTCAAGCAACTCACAAAGGCCAGCAAATTTCGAAACTTGATCAATATGGCAAGATTGGATTGGAAATTAATCAAATTTTGAAAATTTGATTTTTACAAAAATCAAATTTGATTTGCTTTGAATGTTGATTGATTCTCTTCCAAAACCATCCCAAATCCATCGATAAATGTATGATGCATACCTATCAAGGAAAAGCGAAAAATTGGCTCAAGAACCTAACCTAGAACTCAAAACCGTGGCAAACAAGCAAGTGGCAATCATACTTCCAATTTCAATCGAGGTGTCCAACACATTCCTTGGGTTGTTACGAGTCGATCCGATCCTTACTTTGTCAAAACCATCGAATCGTGAAATCAAAATCGGTTTGTTCTTGAAAAATCAAAATCGTATTTCAATTTCCATGCATATTTAACATATTTTGTGTTTGTTTTGTGATTAGTAGGAAGATTGCAAGCTTTACGGTACTTTAATTGCATTTTCATGGCGGAAACTCGAGATGCCATAGTTAGGGTTCTGAGCACGTTTTAGGGTTTCTGAAGCGAAAAAATTGGACCATGAGGCCTATACCAATGCGTTGAATGATCGAGAATCGAACCATGCCTTTAGAATTCATTTATATTATGTATTTGGATTTTTATGTTTGAGGGGACTTAGCGTCGAGCAATGGCCCATTGGATTTTCAAATATTTGAAATGAAGAAGGCGATGGTGGGCGACGATGCAATCGGCGGCGTGTTGTAATCGTTCCATTTTTCAAACATCAAGCAAGTGGCTCGGTTGGTTAAGGCATGGACTGTGCATAGATGCTCTCAAGGGACCCCAGTTCGAATCCCTCCAGGACCGGTTTTTGTTTTCTTTTTCCAAACATCAACTTTTCATATTATTTTCAAATTTTCTTTTATTTAAATATTTTGCATCATTTTAATTTCTTTTCATATTTTTATTTATGCATTAAAAAATCATCAAAATATTTTTTCCTTTTGCATTTATTTTCAGAAAACCTTTATTTAATTTATAAAATTAAAAAATACAATTTTGCATGCATATTTATTTTTATTCATAATTTTGCATTTAAATCACATTTAATTAGTTTTAAATTATTAAATTACATCTAAAAAATCCCAAAAATTTATTTTAGCATATTTATGTTATTTCCAGCATGTCATATTTTTCCAATTAAAAATTTGCATTTTTCTAACATTTTTCTCTTGTTCGATTCATATCGCATTTTCCGATTTCTCATTCTCTTGCGAGTTGATCCGATTCGGACAATTTTTCTTTATCATTTTATTTTTCCAATAATGTAGCTATATGGGATGTAATACTTTAAATTAGGCCTTTATTTTCCATGTTTAAATTATGTATACGCCAAAGCCATGTAATAGCATAGGATTTACCTTTCGCATCTTTACATTCCGCATTTTAATTTCCGCACCTTATAAATTGTTAGTAATTAGGCGTGTATGGCAAGATAAAACGAACAATAGCTCACTCATAATTGCAAGATAAAATACAAATCAACACACTCTTTCACACATGCACCCTTAGGGTAATTCTCTCGTTGCCTTACAATTCAAAATGGTCATGTCCCTCGAGCGTAGAGGTATTCTAGCACCGTTGCCTTCCAAACAAATCATCATAGTCCCTTCGATACAAAGATCATAGACCCACGATGTCGCCTCTGAATACATGATCTTGACCCTCGATTGTCGCCTACGAAAATGATGATAGTCCCTTGAATGTGTTAGGATACTTCCTACAAGTTGCTTTCTATGACCATCCGATGTCCCTCGAATGTCCGCTTACATCCAACAAATAGTTGCCTACCAACTAATGGTATGGATAGCGCTATTCTAAAGGAAAGTAAAACAATACAAAAAATGACCAATTCTGAGTAGGTAATAAGACTTTTAGTTGCTTGCTCAATCAAATACTCTTTACACCTCACACTTTTTCAAAGTTCAAAACTCTTTTCAAAAACGAAGCATTTCCGAACACTTTGTATACATTCCTACATGAATCATTACAAAGTCAAAGCGAAATGCCTTGTTCAAAACATTTTTGTCAAACACACAGAAAGCACCTTTTTTAAAATGATCTAAGAGCAACTAAGAGCCAGTAGATAACTACGGATGAAAAGGGGTGCTAATACCTTCCCTTTTCATAACCTTCTCCCTTACTCAGAATCTAACGAAGGTCTTTTTCTGTACATTTTACCTTCCCTTTATTGGATAAAAGAAAAGTCGGTGGCGACTCTTGCTATCCGCACATTTGCGATACAAATCCAAAAAAGTCAGTTCACCGTATCACAGTTACACTAAGCATTTAACGATTGTGTTATCTATGTTAAAAGAGAAGAAGTTGTATGCTAAGCTTTCTAAGTGTGAGTTTTGGTTGAAGGAAGTGACTTTTCTTGGGCATGTGATTTTGAGTTGTGGTATTTTTGTGCATCCTTCAAAGGTTGAGGTTGTATCTCAATGGGAAGCTCTGAAATCTATTTCAGAGATTAGAAGTTTTCATGGTTTGGCTAGTTAATATCGTAAGTTTATTGAAGGTTTTTCTAAGTTGGTGTTACCTTTGACGCAGTTGACAAGGAAAGGTCAAGCTTTTGTTTGGATTTTCCAGTGTTAAGCTAATTTTCAAGAGCTTAAAAGAAGGTTAACGACCGCTCCTATTTTGATTTTTCCTAATCCGGAAGAACCATTTGTGGTGTATTGTGATGCTGCATTGATTGGTTTAGAAGGTGTGTTGATGCAAAATGGAAAATCGGTAGCTTATGCTTCGAGGCAACTTAAAGTTCATGAGAGGAATTATCTGACGCATGATTTAGAGTTGGCCGCAGTTGTGTTTGTTTTGAAGATTTGAAGGCATTATTTATTTGGTTCGAGATTTAAGGTGTATAGCGATCATAAAAGTTTGTAGTATCTATTTGATCAAAAAGAGTCGAATATGAGGAAAAGAAGATGGTTGGAATTTTTGAAGGATTACGATTGTGGTTTGAATTATCATCCAGGTAAAGCGAATGTAGTAGTTGATGCTTTGAGTAGGAAGTCTTTGCATATGTCGATGTTGAAGGTGCGAGAGTTTGATTTGATTGAGCAATTTTGAGATTTGAGTTTGGTTTATGAAGTGTCGTCTTCTTGTGTTAAGCTTGCTATGTTGAAGCTTACTAGTGGTATTTTGGATGAGATTCGAGAAGGTCAGAAATTCGATTTGGTTTTGGTTGATAAGTTGGTGTTGATCAATCAAGGTCGCGGTGGTGATTTTCGGATTGATGAGAATGGTATCATGAGGTGTCGTGATAGAGTTTGTATTCCTGATGTTGAGGATTTGAGGAAGATAATTCTTGATGAAGGACGTCGTAGTGGCTTGACTATTCATTCGGGTGCTACTAAGATGTATCAAGATTTGAGGAAGTTATTTTGGTGGTCTGGTATAAAGAAGGATATTGCAGAGTTTATGTATTCTTGTTTAATCTGTCAGAAGTCGAAGATTGAATATTAGAAACCGCCTAGTTTATTGCATCCGTTATCCATTCCTGAGTGGAAATGGGATAGCATTTCTATGGATTTTGTTTCTGGATTTCCGAGGACTCCGAGTAGTCACGATTCTGTTTGGGTTATTGTGGATAGTTTGACAAAATTAGCTCACTTTATTCCAATTTTGATGGATTATCCTATGGAAAAGTTTGCTAAGTTGTATATTGAGAAGGTTGTGAGTTTGCATGGTGTTCCATCAAGTATTGTTTTGGATAGAGATATGAGGTTTACTTCATATTTTTAGAAAGGTTTGCAAAGTGCTTTGGGTACTAAGTTGCGTTTGAGTTCGGCGTATCATCCGCAAACCGATGGTCAAACTGAAAGGACGATTCAATCATTGGAAGATCTTTTGAGAGCTTGTGTTTTAGATCATGGAGCTGATTGGGATAGTTATTTGCCTTTGATTGAGTTTACCTATAACAATATTTTTCATTCGAGTATTGGAATGGCTCCATTTGAAGCTTTGTATGGAAGAAGGTGTAGGACGTCTTTATGTTGGTATGAATTTGGTGAGAGTGATGTGGTTGGACTTGAGATAATTCAACAGACTATGGATAAGATTAAGATGGTTCGAGAAAAGATGAGGATTACCTAGAGTTGTTAGAAGAGTTATCATGATAAGAGGAGAAAAGATCTTAGCTTTGAGAAAGGAGATCATGTGTTTTTGCGAGTTACTCCCGTGACTGGTGTTGGTAGAGCATTGAAGTCAAGGAAGTTGACTCCGCGTTTTATTGGTCCTTATCAGATTGCCGAGAAAGTTGGTGAAGTAGCCTATCAAATTCATTTGCTTCCATCACTTTCTAATCTTCATGACGCATTCCACGTATCTCAATTGAGTAAATATATAGTGGATATGTCTCATGTTGTGCCGTTAGACGACGTACAAGTTAGAGATGATTTGACGGTTGAGACTTTACCGATGCGTATTGAGGATCGAGAAGTTAAGCAACTTTGAGGTAAGGAAATCGCTTTGGTGAAAGTGGTTTGGGTAGGTCCTGTTAATGGTAATGTGACTTGGGAGCTTGATAGTCAGATGAAGGATTCGTATCCTGAGTTGTTCGCTTGAGGTAATTTTCGAGGGCGAAAAACTTTTAAGTGGGGGAGAGTTGTGACATCCCGATTTTTAATAGCTAATTATTAATTATTATTATTATTATATATTAAATTATGTGTTAATTAATTTATTTGGTAATTTAAAATGGAATTTGAATTATTTGAATATATATGTTATTGAAATAATTGAGTTTTATAAGTAGAATTGTGGTTATTTGGTTATTGGGCCTAAGTTTAAGAATGGAAGTAATAGGGAGGTGTTAAGTGTTAACACCAATAAGACAATCCTAGTTAGTAAAGGGTTAGAATGAAATCATAATTAGAATTGTCATTTGGTGAAAAAAGAGAAAGAGGAAAAGAAGAGAAGAGAAGAGGAGAAGAAGAAGAAGACAAAAGGTGAAACCCTAGGAAGTCAAATCTTCAAGAGGTAAGGGGGAGAATCTTCATTATTATGTATTTGTATATTGTTGGGTAGTGATTAGTAACATGTCATAGGATTGTGTATCTCTATTTCCAGGTTTTTGATTCTCAAATTGAAGTTGTAATTTGGGGATTTTGATGATTAAAACTAGATTTAATGATATGAATAGGTTCCCTGTAGTGTATACATGTTAGATGATGTTTAATTAGTGTTAAATTATAATTATAACATTTATTGGTAGTGGAATTCATGGATGGACAGATGCAGGTCCGTAGTAGTTTTCTGCATAATTTGAAGGGCGCTGAGCTTGCGGGGTGCCGCTGAGCGCGGTCACCTGTGTGCAGAAAAATTAGATCTTTGATTAATGAATGGTTGGCTTAGGGTATTTCTTGCTTATGATTTATCATTATTTTACATGATTTGTAATAATTGTATTTATAAGTTTTGGGTCATGTTTGGATGTAATTTCGTTGATTACATGCTACTTGAATTAGTGTACGTATGTATGTTATGTTTTGTATGGATTATTGAGAATAACATGTGTTGGCTTGAATACTATATGTTATTTGTGATGTGTGATGATAGTATATGCTATGTGCATTGCTTGTTGTTGATGAAACATGATGTTGTACAATTGGTGGATAATTCACATGAGTTGAATTATGGTGATATGCTTGAATAATTGAGGTTGGTGGATAATCTTAATTTGCATATGTTGCTTGATGAATTGCACATGCATACATGGTTGACCTTGAAAATTGATGTGGTGAAACTTTGGGTTCACATTTGGCTTGATTCTTGAATGGATAAGTAGCGGTGAAATAGTGAGTTTACAATGGTGGTTTTGGTCTTGTCCGGATCGAAAGCGTGGCTTAGGTTCTAAGTTAATGAATCAGAAACAAGGAGAACAAATTGTTCTCAATGGTACCACATGCATATTGAGTGACATTGCATTGTTGTCTCATGAGTCATAGATTAATATGTATTGTGTGTATTGGAATTGTGATACTTAATTATATGAATAGTTGACTAATTGGACTGGTGACATTTATGCTAATTATGATAAATGTGAGTATGTTCTACTTGGAATGTTTGTATAATCATTTTATTTTGGAACGTCACTTGAAGTGTGTGGAATTTGTGAATAGATGTTGTTTCTATATTGCTTCCAATTATATACTTTTGGATAATGATGTGAATTCTCACCCTTCTATTGTGATGTTGCCTTTATGTGGGTAACATGCAGGTTCCAAGGATACATGTGCTTCACACGAGACTAGTTGATAAGTTTGTCTGTTTATTCTTTATACTAGGTAGTGAGCCATTGCTCTGGTCATGTAACACTTAGATTATCTAGATTTCTGCTTTTATGAGACATGTGTGATGTATTCTCATCTATGTTGGATTTGTATGTTGAGATACTATGTTAATGTGGCCTTGGTGCCAATGTATGAATTCTTATGATTTGATTTATGTTATGAATTCATTTTTATTTTATCAAATGGTTATAGTATGGGATGTAATCATTGATACTATCTGAGATATTAAATACTCTGCTGTGAAATGCATGATTTGATTTTAAAGCATGAGATTCAAATAGGTGTTGTGATTATGACCAGTGTATGTATTGTTTGAATTTGGAAGTTAATAAATATATGACGCCCTCTTGATATGCATGCTAATTTACTTCGATTGTGCAATATATTTATCTGGGGAATTAGAGGGTGTTACATGTGACATCTTCATAAAACCTTCTAATACATTATTCGTCATGACATTTTCTGAGAAGAATGTTTTACCAAAATTGTTGTCAATCTATAGAACTAACAGACTCCTCCTTTTGCAAATTTTGGCTAAAACATTACTTGAGGATATAGGCCATACAATTAACATCAGCATCACAATTATGAGAAATCATGAGACTTCCTCCTTCGTCTTTGACAAATAGTGTTTTATCTATGCCACCATTCATGTATCCATTTTCAACAAGAAATTCAATCACTCTTTCATACCAATCTTTTGGATCTTGTTTCAATCCATATAGAGCTCTCAACTTATACACGTGGTTAGGCATTGTTGGATCAACAAATCCTTTTGGTTGTTCCACATATACTTCCTCATTTAAGTAGCCATTTAGAAAGGAAATTTTCACATCCATTTATAATAGTTTAAACTTTAGGACGCATGAAACTCCCAGCAATAGTCTAATTGATTCAAGGCAAGCTACAGGGGCAAAGGTTTCATCAAAATCGACTCCTTCAATTTGAGTGTATCCTTAAGAAACTAGTGTTGCTTTATTTCTGGTGATCACACCATCTTCGTCATACTTGTTCTTGTATACCCACTTTTTACTAATTATATTGATTCCTTCTATTTGTTCTAAAAAGAACGGGAAAATATAGATAAAATCCCACGAATGCGGATAAGGCGGTCTACGTGACCAAAAGATATGAATTCGGGAGTCGGTTATACAAGGGGAAGGTATTAGCACCCCTTACATCCATCGTACTCGATGGGACCCGTTTAATTCTAAGTGTGTGTATATTCGCTAATTTCTAAGTTATAATCGAAAAATAAAAGAAGCGGGGTTTGTTTATTATTATTTTGAGTTTGCCGCGATTTCAAAACCTTGTGCCTACATATTCTCTTGTGCAATGGGAAAGTCAAAACTCTGTAGTTCCTCTTGAAAAGGTCTTGGTTGGTTGTGTTGATTTTATTAGAAAAATCGTGCATTAGACATTTCAAATACTTGAATTTGGACTTTTTTAGTTTGTTTGAAAAGCTTAAGTCCTCGTTCGTGTTTGAAATGGCTACTGCACACTCTCTGTAAGAAAAGAGTTTGATGATCGCATATGAGCGAAAAAAGAGTTGAGTGAGTTGAGTTATTTTTATGTGGGAGATGAGTATTGGACCATAAGCGTTCAATGCCTAACGCCCCAAATACTCGGATGAGTGGACAGAAACATCCTAATCATCTTTTTCTACCCAAAAAGTTTATTAAGAAAAGGCGAGGTGAAACGAGGTTCACGTTAGTTAGATTTAATTAAGAAAACCAAACGTACAGTCGAGGGTCGAAACAGGACTGACTACCATACATTTAGGAAGAGAGAGAGAGAGGTGGAGTATTAATTTATGAAAATGTTTTAAAAAGAAACTCGACGTTGGATCGAGGTTTAGAACTTTAATTATGAAAGTGTTTTTTAGGGGGTTTGGTGACGGACCGAGAGAAATTGAATCGGGTTATGATTAATCAAGTATGTGGACTTAATTAATCTCGTGAGGATAGGTGCTTCCATCCCCAACCATGAGACCCTTGTGCATGGACAAATGGTATATGAACCAAATTATTCGGGTTATGGTTAATTAAAGCAACAAGGGCTTTAATTAACCTTGTGAGGATGGCCATGCCCATCCCCAACTATGAGACCCTTTAGGAAATTGGCTTATGAGTCAATCAAAAGGAGTCGAAGTTATTTTTTTGTATTAATCATGGGTGAGGTGTGCAATAGTGAATATATACCGGATAAGCAGATAAATAAGCAATTATCACACAATACAATTAGAAATTTAAATAATTATTAGAATAGTTTTTTTTATTTGATAAAAAATCAACTAATAGTTTAATCGATAAATTATCAAATAAAAACTATCATGAAACTAATTATTATTTAATACATCGGGTTAAAAATACTTGCGTAATTAAATAATTAAAAGAGTGAGTTTAGAAATAGCCTGGAAGTAATTCTGGGAGGTGTAGAAATCCAGAAAGCCCAAATAAAGGGCAGCCCAATCCAGTCTGAGGAATCCCGTGCTTTATTCTAGAGATAGTATACCATGGACATGCGCTTTGAACCAATAGATAGGATCAGAAGATCTCAGATGCAGATCAGATGGCTTAAAATGTAAGGATGCACCTAGTAACCCATTGAAGGGCTGTAGCAAATTACCCAAGTTAATTAGTGGGTGGTGACAAGTGTCACCACCACATTACAACAATTATCATCCCATTAATTAACCTAAAACCCAATTAAAAAATAAAGTAAGAAAAGAAAAAGTAAGCAACGATCGGCTGTTATCATTTTCTCAGAAAAAAACTAAAAGCGCTATTTTCCTCTCCGATTTGCATGCTCTAGGTTCTCTTGCAATCTGGTCTCGCCGGTTTTCTGGGACATGATCTATGTGTCTCGTTTTGTTTCTCGATCGGAACTCCATGCTTTTGCTGGGATATTCATCTTCTCCTCACCCTTGCTCGCGAACTCGATCTGTCTCTTTACTCGCAATTTGAGAACTTTGTTTTTTAATGAAAAGGCGTCGGAAGGGGTGAAGCAGTTGCGTCGGATATCTCCTCACGGCAGTGGTGGCGGCGGCGTGGGCTCCGATTCAGAAATTTCTTCACATATTCTGATTCGCCTCCTTCTCCTGATGCTTTATTTGTGGTTTCTTTTTGCAGGAAATTGAGGATTTGACCGAGAGCTCGAAAGGGGTGAACGAAACCCTAGGGTTCCGATTTGGCCTTTCTGGCGTTCTGGGTGAGATTGTTCCTTTTGAACTTCTTTTCCCTTCTTCTTTCTCTCTGAAGGGTTAGTGTTTATGAAGATGATGAATAATTAGGGTTTTTGTGAACGGTTTGTATGATTTCTGCGGTTCTTGTTCTTGCTGGCTTTTCTGTATGTAACTGCTGCTAGGGTATTCTCTTGCTTGGCCGTTTTAGGGTTTTCTCATGAACAGTGTTGATAGTCCCTGGATTCTGTGCATTCATATCTTTTATACTGCTGAGCCATTAGGGTTTTCTCATGAACAGTGTTAGCTATGGTGGCTGTTATGGCGATGCTCGGGCCGGCTCTAATCGGAAGCTCTAGCTGGGGCTATGCTTGTCGGTTATGGCTATAAGCTCTAGCTGCCGGGCTATAGTCAGAAGATATGATCCGAAGCTCTGTTAGAAGCTCTAGCCATTAGAAGTTCTCGCCATTAAAAGTTCTAGGCATTAGAAGTTCTAGCCATCAGAAGTTCTAGCCATCAGAAGTTCTAGCCATTAGAAGTTCTAGGCATCAGAAGTTCTAGCCATTAGAAGTTATAGACATTAGAAGTTATAGCCATTAGAAGTTCTAGCCATTAGAAGTTCTAGCCATCAGAAGTTCTAGCCATTAGAAGTTCTAGCCATTAGAAGTTCTAGCCATTAGAAGTTCTAGCCATTAGAAGTTCTAGACATTAGAAGTTCTAGCCATCAGGAATTCTAGCCATTAGAAGTTCTAGGCGTCAGAAGTTCTAGCCATTAGAAGTTCTAGCAATTAGAAGTTCTAGCAATTAGAAGTTCTAGCCATTAGAAGTTCTAGGCATTAGAAGTTCTAGCCATTAGAAGTTCTAGCCATTAGAAGTTCTAGCCATCAGAAGTTCTAGCCATTAGAAGTTATAGGTATCAGAAGTTCTAGCCATTAGAAGTTATAGCCATCAGAAGTTCTAGCCATTAGAAGTTCTAGGCATCAGAAGTTCTAGCCATTAGAAGTTCTAGCCATTAGAAGTTCTAGGCATCAGAAGTTCTAGTCATTAGAAGTTCTAGCCATTAGAAGTTCTAGGCATCAGAAGTTCTAGCCATTAGAAGTTCTAGCCATTAGAAGTTCTAGGCATCAGAAGTTCTAGCCATTAGAAGTTCTAGCCATTAGAAGTTCTAGGCATCAGAAGTTCTAGCCATTAGAAGTTCTAGCCATCATAAGGTCTAGCCATTAGAAGTTCTAGGCATCAGAAGTTCTAGGCATTAGAAGTTCTAGCCATAAGAAGTTCTAATTTTTTTCTGATGAATCTTGTCAAGTAACCAACTTCTTGCTAAAACTGTAAATTCAAACTCAAAATCTTCAATTTAATTCACAAGTGTCGATGCCACGAAATAATATTCTCCATGCTTTAAATCCTCAACCACAGATAATTGGATAAACTTCTTTGAATTTGAACTCAAACTCTGATACTCGTATAATAACCCAAAAAACAACCAAATCTAAATAATTAATCAAATTGAGGTGGTAGGGTAAATTTTGGGGTGCGGCATGTTGGATGAGAGACTATTATTCCTGATGTTACTTTTCTATCCCTTAACTATTTTCTTTCCACATATTTACTTTTCGCTGCAAATTTCTAAAATGATTTTAAACTCTGAAAACAATCCTAAAAGTTTTTCAAATTACTATTTTTTGAAATAAACAATTCATCCCATATTATGTATGGATTCATATGTCCAACATATGAGATGCACCAGCCTATTGTTGCTGCGGTATTAAGCGACAAGCAAAGAGTTGATATTTATTTTTACCGGGTGATATATACCGGTTAGGTTATATCGTATCGTGTCCATAGAGATTGGTTATTGATTCGTCGTTCGATAATTCTACCATTGATGAGTTTGAGATTAAAGAGTTGAAAATAAAAGACAAAAAGTAAATGAACAAAAAGTATAAAGGATAGACAGCTTGTCCGGAACGAATGTAAACTACCCGTCACAAACTTAAATCTACCACCCATGTCATACTCGGCCTACGATACTCGTCCGTGTCATCACATACCTCTCACAACCTAAGATATTTCTAACCCAAATTGAGAATCCTCCCGAATAATCTCAATATCCATTTCTGGCCTATCTCAACAACACAGAAGTCAACTGCGTCACCTCCATACCCATCTCTAGTTTACTTCACCAACGCAGAGGCATTAAGCTTAGATACTCTATAGTGAATGTCAGCTCTAAACCCATTTCTAGCATTCAGAAACTAACAGATAATCATCCTAGGTAAGAATCTAAGCAATCTATCTCTAGTAAAGCTCAAATCCCTAACATAGAGTAAAAACCTAAGATAATCACCAACACAGATTCGTAAAGCAAACTTTGTACAACGTCAAGGGAGACAAATATACATGAGCAAGAGTAGATATACACACAAAACCCAACAAAATAGATTACAAAGAGAAGATAAGAAGAGGAACCAAACATTTCTTGGTTTGTCAACACCAATCGACGAGGAATTCGACTCCGGATCATCCAAATGCAAGCTCCAATGTTGTTTTCTAAGCTCTCTAGACCAAAAAATGATATTGATGGTGTTGGGACTCAAAAATACTCAACCCATGACCTAAAAATGTGTTTTTAGCCCCTTTTAAAGGTTTCTGATATCGCCGCGTTAAGCTCGTATTTTAAAGCGTCTGAAAAAATCACATCTTGTTTTGCCATATCTTGAGAATCAGAACTCGAATTGCGCTTTTTGCTGGAAAGATTATTAAATTTCCTATCTAACCATGGATAAATATCAATCAAATTAATGATTTTTATTCTTTGATTTTGAGCCTTATTCGTTGATGAGTTGCTCAAATCGCGCGTTTGAAGTCGTGTCTTCGACACTTTATTACTCAATGCTCCAATTATGAATGAATACCTATAAAAGAGATGAAAAACTATCAAATGATATAATATTTACACAAAAACTCAATTATTCTATTATGTACACATTTATACAAAAAGCGGGGGATTTATTCGAAGAATATCAACAAAAGAACCGATAAGTGCCACTAAACATATATACAAAATAACTAAATTTTGGCACTTATCACCTATCCAAGATGCAGGATCTCCTCATCAACCACTAACTGGCCATCACATACCACCTTGAACAAGTCCATTTGTTCATATCCAACCCAAGGTGAATGAATGCTTTCTCTATTTCGTCTGCTCAAAATATTGGTAAGAGGTTTCCACTAATTAATCCTTGAGTTTTGACAACTCTAACTAAAATTCATGTATAAAATTAGTGGCCCACTTAAACGGACAGTTTAAGATATATTCTGAGGTAGCAAAACCATGCACCTCTAGCGCCACCTTTTTTTGTAGGGACTTCAAATATTCTTTCTCTTTTAATATGGTCCTCACTTTTTCCTTCCCCGTGGTGATGTTTCCCTTGGTCATAGAGAATTGGGTTCTCCATTCAACAATGAATTGGGTATATTTTTCTCATTAAAACCACTCAATCAAAAGTTCCCTTAGTTGATGGTTCTCTTCCAAGTTCAATAGTTTAAGGGGAAACATATTATGGATCGCCTTGTAGTAAACAGGGAAGTCATCGGGAAAGAGGAACGAGCTCGGGTGAAATAAAGACATAAAGTATGGGATATTTCCACAAATAATAATAGGGAATTGATTATCATTTGCTGTGAAGGGCCCCCTCCAGTTTACCTTATTCAGGGATTGTCATCTGATCATCCTTCAAAACTTGAAAAGACCTCCCACCATGCTTTTAGTTATTAGGTGGGCATGCAACATCTTTGGCATGGTTCTCAATAAGCCTTTTCTCTCTATTTTCATTAGGTCGTATTTGAGACTCTTAGGGGGTGTTTGTCAAGTGACATTCAACCTTTTTCCTAGTTAGGCATTCATTCAGAGGATTTTTTGATATTTTCTATGCAAGTAAGGTACAAGAAAAACATAAGTATTTTAAAAAATGAACAATATCAAAATAACGGTCTCCTCAACCATAAACTTACCTGGGTATTCGTTTATCCTTAGTCACGCTCTATACGTTGGGCATAATATAAGAAGGAGCAAGGTTTGTAGTCGCTTGAAACTCAACTTCAAGCAATAATAAGGGAATTAAAATTTAAAACCCCTAAATATTGAGTGAAAGGAAAGTGCAGATAAAACTACGGGGTGGACGAGCCATCCAAGATGGCCATATGGCCCATCTCATTTTCATAGAACGTCTCCAAAATAACATCATCTTTATGTCTAATATTGGAAATTATAATTTTCCTATGAAAGGCAGCAATCCTCTCCTCAATATAGTATATGTACACAAAGTCTTTGACAATGAAACATTTAACATATGTCTATGTCTTTGGTTTCTTAGAGTTCCTGATAAAAATAAAAGGAAGAAGAGTCACTCTCAAAACTACTAGGGCTCTCATTGATCCCAATGGTTTAAATTTACAACGACATTATGTCAACCACTCTTTAACATTTTAAATCGTTAAAAACCCCCGTTAAGAGAAAATGAATGAAATAATGGTAGACTTATACTTCTGAACAAGGTTAAGAAATTGAATCTTGAAGAAATAAGAATAGGTGCACCTCGCCCCTGTAGAGCTCCCAAGAAAATAAATGGAAACTTGAGGAACAAATATACAAAAAAAAAGGTTGAGAGAAGCTGAATCCTTTTAGAAGAAGTAAAAGTTTAGTCGTAGGGGTAATCAATGACCTCTCACAAGACACCCCAAAAGTTGAAAAATATTTCCAATGTCAGTGACACATGTTAGGAATTAAGGCCAATTTAACTTCCCAAGACTAAACCATAATTGACCGCATTCAATGTTGTGTGTGCTCTCCACATCGACTGACATTGGGGGACTTATGTTAGCTATCATTTGAGGATTCACATCACATATGTGGGTCTACCTCAGGTCACACCCTATACTAGAGGGACTTCCCTCACGCCACATCTAGGAACTGTCCCCAAACATACTAGTGGGACTCGCCTCAGGCCAGACCTTAGGAATCACCTTAATCTACACTTGAGGGACTCGCCTTAGGAACACCTGAGGGACTCGTCCAAATAAGAAGATGAAAACAAACTAAATCACTTCACCCTCTTTAAGCCCTCGAGCTTTAGGGATTGTGTATTGGTGTATTCGTAAATGGCTCACGAGAGATGGCGTAGGAAGCCCACTAAGGGAAGGTGACGTAATATATCACCTTGTGATCTTCCTCGGCATTCATTTACTAGAACGCACCTCCATATTTTGGTTACGACGTCCATTTTTTTTTATCACTCACCTATCTTGGGAACATGGAGGTGACTTGTCCATATCCATAACAATATGGAACAATGAGTCAAAAGGAGGAAACCACGTCCTCCAAGGAAACAGGAGAAGTTACTACTCTCTTTCCACACTCCTGAAAATGTGAAGTACGTAAAGTACCTTCTTAGAATCTAAGACCCAAGCTAAATAGACATTTATAAATACCTGTTTACAGTGATTTCTAGTAAACAACCGCTAGTCTTCCAATTCTACTAATTACTATTGGTTACTTGCAGGATCGACTAGATTGATCCTAGGACACATGTGTCATAATTGATTTTTATGTATAAACCCATTATTTTCATAAACTCTATATTGCAGAATGTAAGATTCTTAAGTGGTTTCTCTGAGATCATATATATTAATATGATGATCAAATGTATAGAATATACTGACTAAATGTACAAAGAAAATGTGCTTCGAATTAAACTTAGATTCAAATGTAAAGATAAAGAGTTTCTGACCGTATAAAAGTTTCTGGAATGTAAAGTGTTTGATAAAAAGATAAAATAAAAGTGGAGTTTCTGGGGAATAAAGATGTTTAAAGGCAAGTGAAATAGGAACATGAAAGGAAATCGAAGGATTCTAAGAATAAAAGTGCAGTAAAAGTGAAAGAAATATAAAAGATTTGTATTTAAATTGCAAAGGATCATGATGTTCAGAACGTATATTTTGTCTTCTTAACTCGTTTCCCTTCAATTACGGTATTTTGAGTGTTTGAGATTTTTAGTACACGAAATGAACACACAAAATCTTACATAAAAACACCTATTTATAGTGTCTTGACCCTAACGGTCCTATCCTAAAATCACGCCACGTTCGAAACATGCAGGTTTCCCATGTTTATTGACTTCCACGCGTCTTCTAAGAATGACGCTCTTATTTTGAAATTCGAATCCTGTATCATTTGAAATTTGAATTCTGTGTCAGTCTTCTTCAATTCGAATTAATCTTCTACTTGGACCATTTTCAATACTGGCACCTTCGTCCAAAGGAGCTTCTTTTATATTTTAAACGCTAAAATCTCAAAATCGAACCCATTATCTGTTGCTGGAAATCGAAAAACTTCCTTTAGAATAAAGGCTTTATATTTCTCACCATATTCATTATTGATATTTAACCTCCTTTTCTATGCTCATTCAAAATATTAGTTTGATACTCCAATTATTATCTATTCAAAATTGTCAGCTAACAATACCTCAACCCAGAATTGAGAAAAATATTTAATTTTATTAAAATAAACATCATTTTACAGAATTTGTCACCTCTTTATGTGAACTTAATCTATCATTACAATACAAGAAGTTATCACATATTATAGTTTTAACAAATATAAACTGCAAAGACTAAACTCAAATGGTTTAGATATTATCAATTTCAATATAAATCAAATTTGTGGGGAATAAAATAAAATGACAAGGAAAAAGACAAAATAAAAAATATTTGTAAGTCATAAATAAAAGTCCAACAAAATAAATTATAAGGACTAAAATATATTTGTAGGAACTAATTTATTTATTTATTTATAAACCTATGTAATTTTAGAATTTTGATGATTTATAGATTAAATTAAGAACCAAAGTGACAAAACAAAATGATATTTTATTATTTCTGCTTAATAGATTAATGATAATTTGTCTATTTTTTTTGTTATCGCTTAAAGAAAAACAAGCGATAAACCTTTGATATGTTTTTCTTCGAAAAGCTAGAAACTCTCACAGAAGGTTTAATCTTTTCACCAATCTTAACTTGTCTCAAATTTTGATTTGTTTTTTTTTGCTTTCTGGGGGTTTGATTTGGTTTGTCTGAAAACATTTTAGCGGCCATTAAGGTTGTTACTTTTTGTTTTGTTTAAGAAAAGATGCAATCTTTGGTTTCATCAAAGTTTCTTGTGCTCGTTGGAGAATCATTTCCTATGAGAAGGGCTTTATTGAATCCTAGGTTTGCTTGGTTTCATAGTACTAGTGTCAGGTGTATGAGTAAAGTTGAAGAACCCAATCATGGTTCTCTCACGCTTTCAAGCCTTGGTTTGGAAACTGAAATTGAGCCCAAGATTAGAACTAAATCAAAAATTGTTAAGCCATTACGTTTCTCTGAGGGTTTCAAGAATAAAAGAAAACCCTTTGTAAATAGGGTTTTGAGTAAGCAAGAAATAGAGTCTGCCCCATTTGCGGCGAAGTCGTTTTCGGAACTCGGTGTTCCGGAAGTTTTGATTGAGAGGTTAGGAAAAGCGGGTTTTGATGTTCCGACTGAGGTTCAATCTGCTGCAGTTCCGACTATTTTGAAGAACCGTGATGTTATAATTCAGTCGTATACGGGTTCGGGGAAAACATTGGCTTATCTGCTTCCTATATTGTCGGTTATCGGGCCGTTGAGAGGTGAGAATTGTGGCGGGGACGGTGATGGTGGTGAGACGGGGAAGAAATTGGGTGTTGAAGCGGTTATTATTGCTCCATCTAGGGAGCTCGGAATGCAGATAGTGAGGGAGTTTGAGAAGATATTGGGAATGGATAACAAGAAAATGGTTCAGCAGCTTGTGGGAGGTGCGAATCGGACCAGGCAGGAAGAGGCTCTGAAGAAAAATAAGCCTGCCATTGTTGTTGGTACGCCGGGTAGGATAGCTGAGTTAAGTGCGAGCGGGAAGCTTCGTACACATGGCTGCCGGTATTTGGTGTTGGATGAAGTTGATGAGCTTCTTTCGTTCAATTTCCGGGAAGACATGCACAGGTTATTGGAGCATGTTGGGAGGAGATCAGGTGCAGACCTAAACTCAAATGCTAAAAAGACCGAGCGACAGTTAATTATGGTTTCCGCAACTGTTCCGTTTTCGGTTGTAAGGGCGGCTAAAAGCTGGGGTTCTGACCCACTTCTCGTTCAAGCTAAGAAAATTGTACCACTTGAAACTTTGTCTCCTGAACCGGTCAATTTGTTGCCGAGATCGAATACTTCTTCGCCTACACCATCTAAGGCTGCAGTCGAGAGTCTACCTCCAGCATTGAAACACTATTATTGTGTAGTGAGGTTGCAACACAAAGTTGATACATTGAGAAGGTGTATTCACGCACTGGATGCAAAATTCGTGATAGTTTTCATGAATCATACTAAGCAGCTAAAGGATGTTGTCTACAAACTGGATGCCCGTGGGGTGAAAGCCGCAGAATTACACGGAGATCTCGGGAAGCTTGGCAGGTCAACAACTTTGAAGAAGTTCAAGAACGGCGAGGTTAGAGTTCTCGTGACAAATGAATTATCAGCAAGGGGTTTGGATGTAGCAGAATGTGATCTCGTGGTTAACCTCGAATTGCCGACAGATTCGATTCACTATGCACATCGAGCCGGTCGAACTGGCCGGCTTGGTAGGAATGGCACGGTGCTAACCATATGTGAAGAGTCGGAGGTTTTTGTTGTGAGAAAACTGAAGAAGCAACTTGAAATACCGATATCGTGCTGTAATTTTGTCGAAGGAAAGCTTCTTGTCACAGAAGAAGAAGAAGAGCATACACTAAGCGGCACTTCTTGAAGATGAGGTGTTATAATTTTGCAACTTGTTAAGATGACAATTTTTCCATTTTATGTGTTTCATTCTTCATTAAAGAAAGTATTACTATACCTTGGTCTCCTGCCACACTTGTTCAACATTGCTATATTTTAATTCAAAAACAACTAGATTTCCCTGATCAAATTCATTGGGTATAAATTTGAAGGTAGGTCGTTGCCAATCAACCCATCTCAATTGTTTGGAAATTAATCCATAATCTCCTTTGAGGTCAGTACCATCAAGTTTTAAAAGCCTTAGTTTTTTCATCTCCTTAAAAGCATTAGTACTGAAGCGAATTCTACCAGTTCTATGCAACTTTAAAATCAATCTCTCAACAGTTTCTGTTCCCTGCATGTGAAGTAAAAAAGCTGAGAAAACTAAGGAAAAATGATTATCTTTTGTCTTGCTTGCTAGAAAGCTAGGTAGCAGACACTTCATATCGAGATTGTGCTTTGTATCAGCCAATACTGATTCATGTGATTATGTTTAATTATTTATTTTTTCTCAAATAATTTTCATTGTGTGTTGTGTAAAATATTGCTGTTTTCCCATATTTCTGTTTTGATTTGTACATTTTCAAGTGTATAAGATTGGTAGTGTTTGTTTGAAATGTTGACCCTCTCCAAGTTGAAGAAATCATTCCACACCCCTTGCTTATGCGGCTTCCGCAGAATCCACAACAATTCCTCCCATCATCTACCTCTTCGTTTCTGCATCTGGGTCGCTCTCAAATCCGACACTCTCACCACCAAGACCTATGACTTGGTTAGTCGCATCCTTATCCGTAAGAAATGGCATTCCTTTACTGGGAAGCTCTTGAGCTTCTCAAGAAAAAAGGGCTTTTACTCACTTCAGATTCCGTTAGAGCTTTAGTTAGGTCTTATTCATACTCCGGTCATGCCGAAAAAGCTATAGAGTCATTCGGTAAAATGCGCCAATTAGGTGTTATTCCTGATGCTCATATGTATAACACAGTTTTGAGAGATGTGTTGAAGGAAATGTTGTATGTGCTTGCTTTTGCTTTGTATAATACCATGCTTAAGTCCAATGTTGATCCTAATCACTATACTTATAACATGTTGATTGATGGCTTTTGTAAAAGTGGTAACATTAAGGGTGCACGTGAGATGCTTGATGAAATGGAGAAGGTTAGTATTGTTCCTACTGTTGTATCGACTACTTCCATTCTTTATGGTTTGTGTCGGGCGAATAATGTAGATGAGGCGCTTCTGTTGTTTAATGTTATGAAGGAGAAAGAGTGTCCGCCGGATATGATTTCTTGTAATGTTGTTTTGAATGGGTTTTGTAAGATGGGGAGGTTAGAGGAAGCGCTTTCTTTTGTATGGTTGATAAAAAGAGACGGTTTCTCGCTCAATCAAAATACCTATAGTTCTCTTATTAATGCGTTCTTTAGGGCTGGGAGATATAGTGAAGCACATGCGTTGTATACGAGGATGTTTAAGGAGGGCTTTGCACCTGATGTTGTTTTGTATGCCATTATGATACGTGGTCTGTCAGAGGAGGGCAGGGTTGGTGAAGCTGCTAGGATGTTAGATGAGATGACTCAGATAGATTTAACTCCTGATGCTTATTGCTACAATGCTATAATTAAAGGTTTGTGTGACACAGGTCTTTTGGATCGAGCGCAGTCTCTTTGTCTTGAGATTTCTGAGCACAATGATTACACGCATACGATTCTCATATGTGAAATGTGTAAGCAAGGAATGGTTGATAAAGCACAAGAGTTATTTAATCGGATGGAGTTGCTTGGATGTGTTCCATCGGTTGTGACCTTCAATGCGCTTATAAATGGACTGTGCAATGCTCATAAACTCGAGGAGGCAAGCCTTTTACTTTACAAGATGGAGATGGGAGAAGACCTTCGTTAATCTTAAGCCTTTTTCAGGGTTCTGGTCAGGTTTTCGATAGTACTACTCCAGAAAAAAGTGGAGCAAATGTGTGAGGCCGGAAATTTTTTGGATGCTTACAAGTTTCTCACTCAACTTTCTGATAGTGGGGTTGTGCCTGACATTATTACATACAACATTCTAATCAATGCCTTTTGCGGGGCTAATAATATTAAAGGTGCTTTCATGCTTTTTGAGGATCTGCAAAAGAAGGGTCTCTCACCCAATACTGTTACTTATGGGACACTTATTAATGGGCTATATAACGTTGACCGAGAAAAGGATGCCTTAAAGATTTATGACCGTATGCAGAAGGCTGGCTGTGAACCCTCCCTTTCATTATATAGAGGGCTTATGACTTGGTTGTGTAGAAAGAGCAAGGTCTCGCTGGCATTCAGTCTTTATTTGAAATATTTGAAGAGCCTTCCTAGTCGGGGTAATGATTCAATCAGTGCGCTGGAGGAATATTTAGTTGGAGGAAAATTGGACCAAGTGATTCGAGGTTTACTTGAACTGGACTTCAGAGCCAGGGATTTTAAATTAGCTCCATATACAATTCTACTTATTGGATTCTGTCAGGTAGGAAGAGTATATGAAGCATTAATTATATTCTCTGTTCTTGACCAGTTCAATATCAAAATCAATGCTACAAGTTGTGTACATTTGATCTATGGTCTTTGTAAAGAAGGGAGGCTAGATGACGCAGTAAAAATATATCTTTACACTCTTGATAGAGGTTTCATGTTGAGGCCAATTATTTGTAATCATCTCCTTGTGTTTCTTCTTGTTTCCCGAGATTATAAGGACTGGGCTATTGATCTTATTGGTAGGATGGAATCTTTTGGATACCGTTTAGATTCAAATGAATATGACAGGACAGTGTATCTTTTAGACCAATACCAAAAAAGAAAGCAAAGAAAAATTTATCTAAGAAAAGATTAAGTCATGTTGATTGATTCAGATGAACGCGTTTCTTTATGTGGCTCTTCATTGAATATCCCCATCTAGGAAACTGGTCGTCAATCAAGAGGCTCGCTGCACATTGTGATGAACCAACGGTGCCCACTCTCTTTGCAAGTCTTACAAAGATTTTATCATTTGGCTTTGGTAATGGTTCATTCTTGACAGTAAGTGGTGACTCCATTTTCTCATCAAGTGATCGTTGTGGTTCCACTCCAGGTGATGGCTCTGTTTTCACATCAGGTGATGGTTGCACCTCCACTTCAGGTATTGGCTCAACTTCCATTTCAGTTAACTCATCATATATTAGATAGATAGTAGTCTCCTTAACTGTCAACCCATGCCCAAAAGCTACAAAAATCTCTACATCTTCACCAACTCCTAAATTTGATACTACACCCTTCCAATCTTCATCATTAAAGGACATTATTGTGTCTCTCTTGTATATCTGAATAGTGAATTTTGTGTAATTAATGATCAAAACACTAGTGAGACATTCATGTGCCATATTTTCAAGTGTGATGAATAAACAACGCATAAAGTTATTCCCTTCATTCCACAATCACTATCCTCAGGCACTTGAAAACATACTGAAGGTCCTTCACTTGTATATTTGGTTTTCAATCCCTGTTTCATGAACAAATGCTTAATTATTTATGTAATTATGCATTTTAATGGACATTGTCAGAATAGTGCACTACACAAAAAAATACATACAATTTACAAGGATACTGTCTGAAAGAAAACAAGCAATAGTAAAATGGATATGCCAAACACTTTTTTTTTAGTTGTAATAAGCCAATGGTGATTTTCTCATCTTATTATTACACACTTATTCTCACTTTCCATATGATATATAATGCTTTTCTTTCCTACAGGTTCGGTCATTTTCTTAGCTTGTTTCATTTTCATTCGCCTATTTGCATTGGATCACTCCAATTCACTCATCAATAATCTATTGTATCCTCGAGCTACTTTGAGTCTCAAAGTCACAACTGCAAATACTCTTCCAAATTTTATTTTATTCTAGTTCAAGATTATTATCTAAAAGCACTGTACATATTTTATCTAGTTTTTGTCCTTAAGCCAATTTATTATGAGGTACACTGCATACAGTGTCTAACTAGCTCTATTGCCACAACACTGCTACTTTCATTCCCTGTAGTGCATACATAATAAGGTCAGATACTTTCTCTTCAAAACATTAGGAAAGATAATGTTATCATTTATGCAGAACAGTCTGTTTCCTCATTTAAGAGTCGGTTCTAGCATGTAAATCACTTCTTCATGAAAATAAAAAGGCTATGAGCAGACTATATGCATCTCGAAGCTTTATTTTCTAATAAAGTGTCATGTTGTACCAACCAGTTTACCGTTCTCGGTTCCTGCTTATATAGGAAATAAATAATATATATACCAAGATTTTTAGAATTTAGTGGTTGTAAAAAGTATCAAGTTACCGCTAGTTCTTGTTAGATTGTAGTTGCATAATTAAAATATTTGAAACTACAACTGTTGAATTAGAGCTTGGTATTCTGTACTAAGAAAATCCAATATATCATTCACATAAAACCAGATATAACTTTTTATGTTCCTTTTTTTCCTTATATATCTAAAGGTTTTGTGTGACTTCAGAAACTATTCAATTCTTGTTTTCAAGTTAAACCTGTATATGTATAAATAAAAAGAATGAAGACAAAACAAATGAAATAAATATAGACGTTAAAAAAGGAAAAGTAATGGAAATAGAGTTAAAGAAAACTATAGAAGCTACAGAAGAAAAAAGGTTATAGTCACTAAAAATATAATCGCTTCTATGCTAGATGTCTGACCCTATCATTTATACTAGTTTATCGGATAGATACTTGAATAATTCCATTTAGGGAAACAAATGCAAGGGAAATCATTCCAGCTTCTGTTTATTAAAATCAATATTAGTAAAGGTGGAAGGATAGAGAACCTGAGATAAGCTCTTGTGAAGAGTCTCATTCATTTCTTGAGAGTTCACTATAGCTTCCTCTCGGACTTGCTTGTCTAAAAGCATGCCAACTGAAAAGCTCAAGAGACTCATTTTTGAGCATTTCCTTCATTTCATACACAGAAACAACTTTAAGTAACTTAAGTATGTGGACATCCCTGGTTGTAACAATTAATACACTTCCAGAACCAAAACTTTAATGATTTCCACACAGGGCTTTTATTTGCTGAAAATCTGTCACATCATCAAGAATTGGTTTCACCGTTTAAGCATTTAGAATTGATTGTAGATGTCTAGAATTGATTAAACATTTAGAATTGATTTTAACATATTTGGTTCCACTCAAGTAGAATTGATTCTATTTTTCATAATTGATTTTACTTGAAGCTATAATTTGTAGCTTCTTGATTTTTACACTGAAATTTATTGTTCGACTCACTTTTACATAAAAATTTTCTAAACATAAATCAAATCTGCCAAACTCAATTATGTTAAAATCGATTATACCAAACTCAATTCTATCAAAATCAACTATATTCAACGTCAATCCAAACACACACTTAAACTTATTGTTCAAGTCAATTTTGCAAGAATTTATCCGAACATAAATTATTTTATCTTCAACTCAGTTTTAGCTAGAATGAATTTTACATGATAAAATAACTCATAATCAACCAAAGTCACACGTAATAGTAATAGTACTAAAACATCTGCAATCAAGGAACACCCGTTAAGGAAGCACATTATGGTTGCCCCTGTTGAGAATCAACCTGGAAGTCCTTGGCATGAAGTCCTGATAGTTGGGATCTACGATGTAACCATGGATGCGGTGAAAGTATGATAAAATCCAGCTCTGCATCAACAAAAATATATTGTGTAAGTAAAAATAAATTTAAATTAATTATAATTTATCGTTAAAATAAAAACGTACCATGAGGAGTGTGCACGAGCCGGTGAGCGCCCTCGCCTTCCATCTAAAAGCTTCATTCAACTTCTAGTAGAGGTAGGTCAGAACAGCGGCACCCTAGTTCTAGTCACGAACTGTAGAAAGGTCTGTAAAATATCTTAGGTAGGCCACATCAGTTTAGTGGCCACTCATGTCCACAAAGACGGACGTGCCTACCAGGTACATCAGAAAACATCGGATGGCACAACCACAGTGAAACTGAACAAAAATATCCTTCTCCACAAGCTCCTCAGCTGTCTGTGCAGTTCTTTTTGCAATAGCTGCTTGACGAAGGTGCTCCCCATAAACTCATTTAGGAATGAGAACCTCACATGCGCCCTGTGTGAGGAGTCGCAGTCCTCAGCAGCCCTGCATGGATCAGCTCCCAGATGCTCTACCATCAACTCAACCGCCTCAGCTCTAGTTATCTTGGCATGGTTGAGTAACCTACCTATGATAGGTAGTTGGAGCAAGCAGACAACATCATCAAGGGTGATCGTCAACTCCCCAACTTAGTGGAAAAATGGCGTCGTCTCCTTATGTCATTTCTCAGCAAAAGCACCATGCATGCCAGTGCTAATAATACTGTAACCAGTACCGAATACTCCAGCAAGACCGGATGTGATGATAGCACTATGAAACCACTGAGTTGGTGGAACATATAGATCAAAGATTTTGCGGGAGTGGTTGACATGTTTCAAGGCCTTCCTTTCCTGAAACATAAGAATCAAACAAAAATAAATAAAAACAACCGTATTTTTGAATGAAAATTATAATACGAAATATAATGATAAAAATTATAATACCTGTCCACCCCAGACAAAATGGACAACATGGTCCTGATAATAAATCAGGAGGGATTGTCATATGGCCCTCCTTGATAGCCATCATCCTCCACCTCTGCAGGTTCCTCAACAATGTCGTCGGGGACCTCAGCGTTTTCGGTGTCCTGGGCATCCTGGCCCTCCTCCTCCGGTACCTCTACATCCGGTACCTGTTCCTCATGTACACTAGAGGTAGACCCCTCATGGAGACGACTCTTCCATGACAGTACAGAAGGTGATGTTATATCTAGTTGTTCCCTATTTGCCCTTGCCCTTAGCTCTCGCTCTCGACGAGCCGACGAAGTCTGGCTTTGCCTTCCATGTCTTAAACGTGTCATCTGGTTGTCATTGTCTGCCATTTTTCTGAAGTAAACCATTACAATTGTTAGCTTACTAATTTAAAAACAAATCAGGCAACAATTCGCAAGTGCACTTGCAAATTCACCCAACTTAGGTAAATTCGCAAGTGCACTTGCGAAGTCTCTCCTGTGTCACTTTGCAAATACACTTATGAAACCCCCTTCGTCCAGAAATTTCCAAATCCTGAAACTCAGTCTTCAAACACCCTAATTCCTATTTTCCCTTTTACATTTACCTACTATTACTTCGTATACTAATTAATTTCTACAACCTAACCTAATAATCTTGTAAAAGTTTAGATTTTGAATAGAAAAAATTGAAGAAAACTTACATAAATTTGATCTTGGAGTTGATTTTGGAGGAGTTGAAATGAGTTGAAATGATGAGTTGTACTTGAATTGAGTGACTTTAAAGTGGTAGAAATTGCAATGCACTTATGAAACCTGAGATATTTTTGGTTTTTCATCATGAGTGGGGAAGAAGCTTACTAGGTGGGTGAAGAAATTTCCTAAATAAGTCCCGAATCAGGTAAATTTTGTGTGATCTACACTTTCTCTATGGGTGTTTTGCATGTGTTTCTGTAATTAATATAGGTATCAAAGTTTAACTTAAAACACATACATTTGAGATCCAATTACTATATGGGAAACAAGGTTGTTCATGTTTCAGTTCTATTAGAAAACTAAACCGAACCATTATATAAGATTATCTGAACCGTACCGAACCGTTTCATTTATATAGAATCGAACAGAACCAAAAGTTTTGGTTTGGTACAGCGGTTCGAGATTTCGAACTGTACCAAACCATTATAAGATGATTTTTTTCAAAACCGAACCATTTGTTAAATAACCAAAGACTTATACTTGATTTTGGTAAATTGACATTTTTTTTTATTTTCGAAAAAACTGACTTTTTTATTTTCGAAAAAAATCGATTTTTTTTTTATTTTCGGAAAAAACTGATTTTCTTTTATTTAAAAAATAAAATCAGTTTTTTATTTTTGAAAGACTTAATTATAATTTTGGTCCCCCTATTATCCATTTTTTTGAGTTTTGGTCCCTCTATTTTAAAATCTGGAATTTTAGTCCCTTTATTTTAGTTTTTTGAGGATTTTAGTCCTCCTGCAAATCTGAAGGAAACTTTTAACGACATTGAGCTCACATTGATGACATGTTCCACACAAATCTTAAATAAAAATAGTTTTATTGAACAATTCGCTACTGAATTGGCACTGACACGTTATCAATGTATGTGTTATGTCATTAAAAATAGCCTTCAAATTTGCAGGGAGACTCAAATCCTCAAAAAAACTAAAATAAGAGGACTAAAATTCCGGATTTTAAAATAGAGGGACCAAATCCAAAAAAATGAATAGTATGGGGATCAAAATTAAAATTAAGCCTTTCTGAAAAAAGTGAATTTTTAAAATTTTTCAGAAAAAACTGATTTTTTTTAAATTTTCGAAAAAACTGTTTTTTCGAATAAGTTTTTTTATATTTAAAAGTTATTTTTTGAAAAAAATTAAGTTTTTTTTTTATTTTTGGAAAAACTGAATTTTTTATTTTTGGAAAAAATTAATTTTTTTAATTTTCAGAATTTCTTTTTTAATTTTCAAAAAAATCATTTTTTTATTTTCGGAAAAATTTGATTTGATTTTTTTAAAAAAAATTTGACTATTTTTTTTATTTTTCGAAAAAATCTTTTTTTTGGTTGAAAAAAGTTAATCTTTTTTAATTTAACAAAACAATTTTTTTTATTTAAAAAAAAAATTCAATTTAAATATTAAAGTAACAACAGTTCGATTCAGAATTACTTTTAAATTCGTTAATTGCTTAACGGTTCGATTCTAGAACCTTTACCATAATATAAATTTTGTTATTTTAACTTCAGTTCGGTTTATTTCGACAGTTCAATTCAATTCAATCGTTTTTTGACAGCCCTAATGAAAAATATATTTTATAGTTTGAAAGATTATCGTTAAAGAATTCTTGGTGGAACAATGTCTTAATCATACTTTAGACGTGGAAAAGCAAACTACCAGGAACACAACTTATTTGAGCAGATTCTAGTAGAAAATCATGCATAAGAACTATGAGAGAAGCTCAAGGGTGTTTATCTTTAAAGATCGAGTTATACCAAATGTAAATGGAGGTGAATGAAAATCTATGTGACTACATTAATACAACCAATGAGACATAGTATTCTGTTAGTGTATAGCATAGCTTCTTATTTCCTTTTTCTATTACTTGCCACATCAGCTTAGTGTATGTATTAGATAAGCTATCCTTGTATATAAACACCTCTTGTAATCTATTATTCTCTAATGAAGATTTTACAGTTGGCAAAATAACAACTTTCTGTTATGCTCTATTTGCTCTCTAACTGTTTCATCTTCATGAAGATCCATGGTGATTGTGCCACCATTAACATGGTATCAGAGCTTCCAAAGCTCTGGTAACCATCGTTGAATAACATCTCTTTCGATTGCTTCACCCTTTGTGGTTAGTTTCTTCTGTTTCTTGTTCCGCTTGCTTCACCGTTTCATCTTCTTCTTTTTCGATTGAATATCGGTTTGATTTTCTTGAAATCTGGTTTACCTGTTCTTCGCAATCGAATTTCTACTTGTTTACTCCATTGATGGCTTACCAGAGTTTCTCATATTTTTCCACGAATTCGTCTAACCCCTATTACTTACATCCGAATGAAAATCCAGCCTTAGTTCTTGTTATCATTATCATTGCAATTTTCAAGAACAAGGAGAAATTTATTGATGGTACTCTTCCCAAACCACCAGTATCAGATGTGCTTTATGCTCCTTGGATTCGATGCAATACAATGGTTTTGGCTTGGATTCACCGTTCCATTTCTGATTCTATTGCTAGGTCGATTTTGTGGATTGAGAATGCAGTAGATGTATGGAAAAATCTGAAGATCCGTTTTTCACACGGCGACATATTCCGCATTTCTGACATACAAGAGGATTTGTACAAACTTCGCCAAGGTAATCTTGACTTATCAAATTACTTTACGCAAATGAAAGTTCTGTGGGATGAACTAGAAGCGTATAGACCAATTACTGCTTGTTCTTGTGCTATACCTTGTTCATGTGGAGCTCTTGCTTCAATTCGAACGTATAGGGAACAAGACTATGTTATACGGTTTCTTAAAGGATTGAGTGAGAAGTTTATGCAGTCCAAGACTCAAATCATGATGATGCACCACACGATATAGAAAAGCTTTCTCTTGTTATTCAACAAGAAAGAGAACTCAATAGTTCTCAATCTGTTATCTCAAATAGCAACATGTCGGAAGAATCCACAACTTTGCATATTAATTCTTCTTCTGGCAACAATTCCAACAAGAATAGCAACACATACTTCAAAGGCAAAAATGGTGGAAATGGAGTTTCAAAAGGTCATAGCAGAGTGTGTACTCATTGTGGGAGAACTAATCACACTGTTGACACATGTTTCACTAAACATGGATATCCACCAGGTTTTAGAGGTAAAGGCAAAGCTTCTACTCAAGCTACTCACTCTCAATCAGTTGCTTCTGTTGAAACAGGCCAGGTTGCACCACAACAACATTCAGCTCAGTCCATGGTTGCCTTTACTCCGGAGCAGTATCAAAGTATTCTGGAATTACTCCAACAGTCCAAGCTCACCTCACAAGCCAATTCTATCTCAACCTCACCTTTTGTCTTGAACACTCACTCATCCAAAATGGTAAGAATTCCCAACTTTGGATTCTAGACACCGTGCCACCGATCACATAGCCTTTGATTTGTCCATTTTTATATCTCACAACACAATTGTTCCTATTCATGTTAGTTTGCCTAATGGATCTCATGTCACTGCATCTATATCTGGCAGTATTGCTTTGTCACCAAATCTTGTTCTTCATAATGTTTTATACATTCCATCTTTTCATGTCAACTTAATTTCAATAGCCAAACTTGTCCATACAAATAATTGTGTTGTTCATTTCACTAATGATTCATGCAAAATTCTGCAGAATCAGTCCATGGAAGTGATTGGTACAGCTAGACTCCAAAGAGGACTATATGTTCTTCATTCTTCATATGATCAGCATGCTTGTAATAGTTCTATACATAATGATTCTTTTCTTTGGCACTTAAGATTAGGCCATATATCCAATATAGGATTACACAATGTATCCAAAGTTTTTCCTTTCATTCCTTCAAAATGTAATAATGATACTTTTCCTTGTGATCCTTGCCATTTTAGTAAACAGAAGAAACTTCCCTTTTCTCAAAGTATTACAAATTCTACTTCACCTTTTGAAATTTTACATGCTGATATATGGGGTCCTTTCTCTACCATTTCCATGCTTGGTCATAGATATTTTCTAACCCTTATTGATGATTACAGTAGGTATACATGGGTTATTTTTTTGAAAACTAAAGATTACACTAAGCAAAGTGTGATACAATTCTTAGCATACATTGAAAACCATTTCCACACATCATTGAAATATTTTAGATCTGATAATGGGACTGAGTTTCTCCCTCTATCTGATGAGTTTTTTTTCTAAAGGTGTGGTTCACCAAAAGTCATGTTCTTATACACCTCAACAAAATGGGGTGGTAGAGAGGAAGCACCAGCACATTCTGAATGTAGCTAGGTCCATTTACTTTCATTCTCATGTTCCTCTCACCATGTGGAATTTTTGTATTGCTCATGCTGTTCATCTAATTAACAGATTGCCTACTCCTTTGTTGAGTTTAAAATGCCCTTATGAAAAACTATATAATCAACCCCTAGTATCATTCACCTAAAGGTCTTTGGTTGTTTAGGTTATGCTGTTTCCACTTTGCCACATAAGACAAAATTTGATCAAAGAGCTAGAAAATATGTTTTTCTAGGTTTCAAAGATGGTACAAAAGGATATATTTTATATGATGTTCAACATCATAATATTTTCATATCAAGACATGTTACTTTCTATGAAACTGTGTTCCCTTTTAAACCTACTTCTGCCAGTTCTCAATCTAACCAAAACCCTATACCTGATCCACTTGCTTTACCTTTTCTTAATGTTCCTGAAACATCACATCAGTCCTCTACAACTACTGATATTTCTGCTCAGCCTGATGGTACATCCTCTGCTACTTCTGCAGAGCCTGATAGTACACCATTACTTAATAATTCTCAGCCTTTGTCTTATGTGCCCAGTCCTAATACAGCTAGCAGTGACTTTATGCACTCCCCTAGGGAGTCTCCCAACTCTGATTTACAACCTTCCATATCTACTCCTCTCTCCCCTTTAGGTAATCCTCCTCATCATAGTCCCTCATTTGAGTCTACTTCTATCATAGAACTAGTAGTCCCATTACAACCCCACAATTCTGATATTTCCCATAATCTTCCTCTTAGACACTCAACTCGTGTCTCCAACCCTCCATCTTACCTAGCAGACTATCATTGTTACCATATTAACAACAAACCTATAATAAACTCTTCCAAAATTGCTTATCCATTGTCTTCAGTTTTTTCCTATGATAAATGTTCCTCTGCTTTCAAACATTTTTGTTGTGCCATATCATCTACTACTGAACCTAAAACTTACAACCAAGCCATAAAACATGACTGTTGGGTTAATGCCATGAATGTGGAGCTTAAGGCTCTTGAGCAAAACCATACATGGACTGTGATGGATCTGCCTGCTGGTAAAACACCTATTGGTTGTAGATGGGTTTATAAGATCAAGCACAAAACAGATGGTTCTATAGAAAGGTACAAAGCAAGACTAGTGGCAAAAGGTTACACTCAGATGGAAGGTATTGACTATTTTGACACTTTTTCCCCTGTTGCAAAGCTTACTACTGTTAGAGTCCTACTTTCCATTGCAGCTATAAAAGGTTGGCATCTAGAACAACTAGATGTTAACAATGCTTTTTTACATGGTGACTTGAATGAGGATGTGTATATGTCTCTTCCACCTAGATTGTCTGGTTTTGATCCTTCTAAAGTGTGCAAATTGCAAAAGTCCTTATATGGTCTTAAGCAAGCTAGTAGACAGTGGTACTCCAAACTATCTGCTTTTTTGATCTCCCTTGGTTATCATCAATCTCAAGCTGATTACTCCCTCTATGTTAAACATGAGGCACCTCACTTTACTGCTCTGCTTGTATATGTTGATGATGTTGTATTAGCAGGAAACTCCTCAGCTGAGATTCAACAGGTTAAGAACCTTCTGCATCAGAAGTGCAAGATTAAAGATCTTGGTCAACTAAGGTACTTCTTAGGGTTTGAAATTGCAAGGTCATCCAAAGGCATATTTCTCAACCAAAGAAAGTACACTCTTGAGTTACTCCAAGATGCTGGTGTTCTTTCAGCCAAGCCTTCTTCTGTTCCCTTTGATCCCACCATTAAGCTCTCTATTAATGAAGGTGAACTTTTAGAAGATCCTTCATCTTATAGAAGACTAATTGGAAGGCTTATATATCTTACTAATTCTAGACTAGACATATCATTTGTTGTACAACACTTAAGTCAATTCATGTCTCAACCTAGAATTCCTCACTTTCAAGCTGCAATTCGTGTTTTGAGATATCTCAAGTCTGTCCCTGCAACTGGCTTACTTTTTTCTGCATCTAGTGAACTCAAGCTCATGGGTTTTGCTGATTCTGACTGGGCTCGTTGCCTTGATACAAGGAAGTCGATCACAGGTTATTGTGTGATGTTAGGTTCTTCTTTGCTATGCTGGAAATCCAAGAAAGACATCGCATCTAGATCTTCGATCGTCGAGTATAGAGCTTTGGATTCTATTACATGTGAAATTCAGTGGCTCACATATATTTTTCATGATCTATTGATCGATTTTAATCATCCTGCTTCCATTTTCTGTGATAGCAAGTCAGCTGTGTATTTAGCTCATAATCCCACATTTCATGAAAGAAGCAAGCATATAGAAATGGATTGTCATGTTGTTCGTGAAAGAATACAATCCAAGCTCATTCATCTGCTTCCCATATCTACTCATGATCAGCTGGCTGATATGCTCACTAAGCCTCTGCATTCTCCAGCTCTCAAGAAGTCTTTGATCAAGTTGGGTCTTTGTAACATCCAAAGTCCAACTTGAGGGGGGTTATTAGTGTATAGCATAGCTTCTTATTTCCTTTTTCTATTACTTGCCACATCAGCTTAATGTATGTATTAGATAAGCTATCCTTGTATATAAACACCTCTTGTAATCTATTACTCTCTAATGAAGATTTTACAGTTGGCAAAATAACAACTTTCGGTTATGCTCTATTTGCTCTCTAACTGTTTCATCTTCATGAAGATCCATGGTGATTGTGCCACCATTAACATATTCCACCACCAAATTTCACTTCACCCTTCACACCATTGCCTCAACATCAGCCGACAAACAGTCCGTCCATCACTACTCAATTCTAGTACACCCATTCATCATCTATCAATCATCATCACCACCTTAAGATTGACGCTTCTGAAACGGTTGAGGACATAACAGAATCATTGAACCTTTATAGACCACAACTTCAAAAATCAACTCCGATGGCAACTCAAGCCCTCGTTCCAATCTCAACCCCATCTAACTTCGATTCAGAGCTCGCAGTGGATAACACTGATATTGTGAAATACGATTTTGAAGCTAACTTTATTTCTGATTTATCCTCATCCATCAAAGACCGATTGAAGGACACTGTTTGTAGGGTTTTCATGAATCTTCAGCCAGCAAAGTGGCTAGCGGATGCTTCTAACCTTGGATATTTTCATGGACCACACTATTTGACATTCAACAACTTTATCATTACATTTGTGGAAATTTCTGTTTGTATTGTTGATATGTTTGCAATTTTGGGTGTCAATGAGAAGAATAATATTCAACATAATGCATTGTTAGTTTGCTCATGTTTAATGGATTGCATACAGTCACTACTGGAAAAACATGAGATAATTGAAGGCTTTTATTTAGGATTGGTTCTCACTACTGGTTATGAGTGTAACGGTATTATTGGAAGCAAATTCTTTGTTCTTGCCGCCATACATGGAAGTGTTATTCATGCATGTAGACTGCTTGAGAATTTTCCATATAGAAAAGTTATGATATCCGCAATTGTATTTCCCAAACCATTTGCTTCACTTGCGTCCTCTGATGAAGAATTGATTTCTAAAGCTGTCAGCTTTGTGAGCAATGTGAGGAAAATAATAAGTTGGGATCCGTATGGCCAATTGAAGATGTGCACAAAAGACTGGTTCTTCACTTTTAAGCAATGGGATCCTGGAAGAAACTTTGTGGCAAACGAGATAGAAGAAATGATAAAAGAAACTAGAATTAAAGTAAATAAGCTCATGGAGAAAGAAATATCAGAATTCTGAATCAAGATTAAGGGAATGACATGCACAAGCTGTTCTCGATCTGTTGAGCTTGCCTTGCAAATGGGCGATGGAGTGAAAAAGGCGATAATTGGTCTGGCCTTAGATGAAGCAAAAGTACTCTGTGATCCTAAAGTCATTGATACCAATAAAATAATTGAAGTTGTAGAAGATGCTGGTTTTGGAGCAGAGCTTGTTAGTTTGAGGAATAATATGAATAAAGTCCATCTAAAACTTGAGGGGATGCACTGGAGGATTTAAATGTTATAGCTTCTTCTCTTGATTTAGCTCCCGGTGTGAAACACATTGAAGTGGATTTAACAAAATAGAAAGTTACAGTTAGCTACAATTCGGATATTACAGGTCCAAGATTTCTTATACAGCGTGTTCATGAATCTAGTAATGGTCACAGTGTGTATCAAGCAACTTTGCATACTAATTCAGGAAATAGAGAAATAGAGAAATGAAGAAGTAATGAAATTCATATGTACAGAAACCAAGTTTTCTTAAGCTGCTTATTTTATGTTCCTGTGTTTATGTTTTCCATTATTCTCCCCATGCTTCCTCCATATGGTGACATGTTAAGCTATAAGATTCATAATATGTTCACTCTTGGGTTGTTTTTGAGATGGATCCTCAGCACTCATGTTCAGTTCATTGTTGGAAAAAGGCAAATATTTGGAGATTATGGTGAAAGGGAAAAACATTGGCTGTTTTAGAAAAGCTTATACAACTTGTTCCTGATAAAGCTTATTTGCTAAATTTTGATGCTAATGGAAACGTGGTAGAAGCAACAACCTTGAGGACAAGATTGGTGTAATGTAATGAATAAGGCCCAAATTCTATAAGCCCGTTAAAATTAATAGTGTTGAGTCATTATCCTTTAGAAGGATCTAGATGAGTAATTAGTTGGTTTCAATTTTATAAATATATGATAGGAGAATGTAATGATAAGCAATGATAGGAGAATGTAATGATAAGCAATCAAATGAATGAAGAAATTAGTTTTATAATTCTTAGCATTTTTAGTATAGTTTCTCTATTTCTCTTAGCATCAAAACCATGTTCATAACATACCTTCTATTATTTATTTCTCTCTTCTTCCAATTCTCTTAATTTCTCTTTCTTCTATAATTAATGAAAGATAATAGTATAAAGTCATACATAATTTCTTTTTTCCATACAATATTAATACGTATAAAATATTCAAAATATCTTATAATTTGGACGGAGAGAGTACTAAATATAGATAATAAAATATCCGAGAATTGTTGCTCGCTTAATAATCAAGATCTTACAAACATTAGTTTAGCCATTGATTGTAGGGAGAACAACATTAAAGTTGAATGAGTTGTAACAATTTTAAGAGAAGATTAGAGAATGATTATAAATGAGAATATTAATGATGAAGGTCGTTTATTAAATGTGGAAGAGTTTAGTTATTGTTTTGTGAAACATAAGAGTTATGTTTTGTCCCAAGTAGAAATTTTAACCAATATTAACTAATATTGTAAGTCTTTATATAACTTATATAGTACATGATAAGTTGTCAGGTCAGGGACGGATTCAGAAATTACATATTAATGTGGTTAAATATAAAAAAAATATAAATTAAAAAGAACAATAAAACCATTTAAAATAATTATTCGTACTATAAAGTTAAAGTAAAATCAATTTATTATAACCAAAACCATTTATGAGAAATTGAGAAAATTGATTTTTTTATTTATAAATTGGGGTTTTATGGCTTAACTAAAAAGTATAAAAGAATAAGAGAAAATTGAAATACTCACTTTATCTTTGATTTTCAATCACCCATAAATAAATGCAACCAAGCCAAGTGTAAATATTGAAGAAAATATAGGATTAACAAATATGAGAAGAAGAGACAAGCATGAGAGATGATAAGGTTTGAGAGAAAGAGAAAAAAAAATTATAACAACAAAGAGAAAAACAATGTTTTAAAATCGGACTGGATAAGCTATTGAACTGGCGTAAATTTGACAAAACTATCAAAATCAATAAAAATTGGAGAACCGGCGGTTTTCATAAACTTGATCATTTTAAAAAATATTAATATGCTTTGTTCAAATTTTATTTGGAACAATTTTTTCTTCCTAGAGCTAAATTTATTAGACAAGTTATTTTATTATTCAATTTATATTGTACTTAAATCAAAACTTATTTGAATTTTATATTTTGTACTATATTATTGTGTGTGATGTCAATATTTAGAATTTGAATTTAAATAATGAACTTGTGAAATTATGATATTTTAAAATTTTAAAATTTTTATAGATGTCGTGATATTTTTTAGAGACTGGATCATCCGGTTTAATATCTATATAATTTTGTTATAGAGACCGGTTTATTCAATCGGATTATCTGTATTAATTCAGTTTAATTATGTCTTTTGATCAGTGACTCAATGGTTCAAACAGTAAACCACTTATCTAATATTTTCATCAATTTAATAAATGATATAATATTTAAATAATTGAAAAAAATAAAGGGAAGAGTTACTATGAAATAGAGAGAAAAGTGAATTAGTAATATTTTTTATTGATTATTTTAATAAGCCTTTGTGTTTACCTAGAATTAAAAAAAAAATTATTATTATCCTAGTAATAACCTTAGTGTGTATATAATATTTAAAAAAATGAAAAAACTGGTGTGGCTATACTGCCACAACATGCATCCGCCCCTGAGTGAGTCAGGTGGATCTTGTGTTGACTGGTATTGTAATAGAATGAGTTTAGGCTACAAAAATTGATATTTTAATTAAATAATTAAAAAAAAAGAATTAAAAGAATTAAATATTAATTTATTTAATAACATATTAATTTTTAAAAATCCTAGTCATCCTTTCTAACTAATAAAAAACAAATTTTTAATCTAAATCATAATTACCACGTATGCAAAAGTGGAGGGGGACTACCAAAATTTAACCATCAAAATTAAGGGATCAGAATAGCAGATTTTGAAATGGGTGACCAATTATTTAAAATGCCCAAACTATCGGGGCCAAAAGTGAATTTAAACATTAATATTTTTGTTGTAAAATTGAAAGGTTCACAATACAAATTTATCATTGAAATCTAACAATATTAATATTAATTTTATTGATTGTAAAGATGTTTAGATAAAAAGACAACCAAATAAATGACTTCAAGCAATAAAATATCCTACAATTAGTGTAAGCAAATTTGCAACATGTAAACATGTAAGAGAAGAAAAAATACGGGAATATTAAGAATTTGTTTATCCAACTCGATCAAATCAATCTACTCTATGAGCAATTCATTGATTCATTATACTTTCAAGAATTGTTACAAAAGATTACAAAAGAGTTAAAAAAAAACACTGAATCCCATTAACAAACTTTATTTTATATACTCATGTGTTTCTAAATTTTTTTAACTCTCTATATATGAATCACACAAATACAAGTTATTTAAAAGTGTTTTCCAATTCTCTTATATACCTTCAAAGGGATCTCAAATCTCAAGAATACAATCCTAGAGATTTCTACCATTTGCTTCTCTAACTATGATTGCCATTTTTCCATTTTCTCTTCAAATATTAACCATAAAAGTTACAGAGATACATATTTGTAACTTATGAAATCCAATAGATCCATAATAGGCTTGAAACATGGCCCAATAACAAAGGGAACTTTGAACCGAAATGAAGAAATCTGATCGATACTTGTGAGCCACCTAAACTAGGTCGGTTCCTAAGGACCACTGACTGTCGCCGCCAGCAACGAGCCGCCTAACAATGTTGTCATCCCAACGACATATTGGTGTCACACAAGAGCTCCTCTATCCCCACCGATTAAAAATTGGTCGCCACTAACCTTTGATATCTACCCCACCAACAGACTCCCGTCTTCTTAAGGGTGTACATGAGTTGAGTTGGATCAAGTTTGACTTAACTTGCTACCCAACACGTTCAAACTTCAATGGATTGGATTTACCGTCCAACCCACAATTTCATAGTCAAAATTGAAACAATCTAACATGTTCGTTTATGGGTTAGGTTGGGTTAGGTTTCAAATAAAAAAAATTTTTTTTTATAATATTTTACAGTTATAAAAATATTGTTACACAATTTATTATAATTACACTAATTTTTAACATTTAAATTGGATGAAACACGCCATATAATGTTCAATAAAATTGACCCACGTGACATAACACTTTATAATAGTAAAATATTTCACAAGACATGTTATTTTCGTAAAATACATAAGTTAACAATGATACAAAAGAAAATAAGAAACAATTAGTCCTAAAGTTACGCAAACTCATTGATCTAGTAGTAGTATTGCTGGTGAATAAATATTTTGGCAAAATTGTGGTTATTAGTTAGATTTTAATTTTATACTTTCATTTAAAATATTAATTAAAAAAATCATTAATGTCACATTAATGAGTTGGGTCAATGGATCTGTAGATTGTGAAACTCAAACTCGATAGTCGTACTAAAAATATACGGGTTGTTGAGGGTTGGTTTGGGTATACCTGTAAATGAACAAATTCAGGTAATTTATGGTATGTTTAGTTTGGTTCAACAGGTGGACCCACACCCATGAACATCCTTAGTTTTCACATTTAGGAGGTTGTCGACCTCCTCCGTAGAATTTTTAATGGCTTTTTGCGGTTCTGATATTTTACAATCTCGAAACATGTTTTTCTTTTCTATATCACATGAGGTTTTAAGGCATAATTTTATATTTTTGCATTATAACTTTAAGTCGATGGAGACGCCAATATACTCATCAACCACTTTTGTGCTCTCTTCAATGTTGAAATTAATATTCAACAATTTTGATAAAGTGATAATCACACTTGAATTTTAATCTAGATACCAACATCCATTTGCACCCTTACATATGTAGTACATCAAGATTTTAAGTATGTGTCTCCAATCATCTTTGACTCCTTTTTCTTCCAAATTCTTCACCACGTGCCTCTTTTTCTGAGTTTAGTAACTCTGCAGTCACATTCAGAGCATAAATATCAAGTCCAACATAATTGTATCAATGACATGGTACAATCTCTTTCTCCTTATGTTATCACATGTCAAATTGTAATCAGAGACCATTGTCCAACATAATGGTATCAATGACATGGTACAATCTCTTTCTCCTTATGTTATCACATGTCAAATTGTAATCAGAGACCATTATAAACTTTCTCTCATTGCTGCTAGTATCCATAGCAGAAACCTCCACCTTAAATAAAGTCTCACCAACCATATTTTATAATTTCTCCATATTATGTCTTTACTCCTTCTCCCTTTATGAGACTCACTGAAAGTAATACATCTTCTTATGATGAACTTTGATCCTCTAGGTCCAACTTTCCGTAACTCATAATCCTTCCTGTAACGCCCTGTTTTAATTAATATTATATTATATTAATATTTTTGAATTACCGATCGATAATTATTTTGCAACGAGAATATTTATATTAATTGATATATCTATTAATATATTTGGCGACGTTTCGTTCGGTCCGGTTTTTATTCCGTTCGGTCCGGTAAAATATTATTCGGATCCGATATTTAGTTCCCCGTAATTATTCTAATTAATTGAGTAAATAATATTATTAGATATTATTGGGTATTAATTAATAATTAAGTTAGGGGTGTGGGGAGCAATTAGCGAGGATTGGGTTTTACACCCCTAGCTAGTAAGAAAACATAAATATAAAACCATTTCTTCCTCCTTTTCTTTCCATTTTCCTCACAAAGCCAAACTTAGAGTTTGAGAGAAAAGAGAGGGTTTTGGAAGGAGAAGAGCAAGAACAAGAGCACGAGAGAAAGATTGAGGTTGGAGTTGTGGAATCATTTTGGATCATCCAATCTCTAGAGGTAAGGGGTTTGATTTCTCTATCTCATATGGTTAGGGTTTGATGAATATATTTTGGATTTACGGGAAAAATTGATAGGATGATTTATGAGTATTGGTTGGTTGATTGTAGAGATAACTTAGAAAAGGTTGGGTTAGGAGTATGAATTGTTGGTGTGTTAATTGCGAGGCTAGAAGAAGTAAGTTGCAAAAATGGAAATGAAAGAAAAACCAGAAAATTGTAAAACCAGAAGATGCAGGGAACCGTGGAGAAGAGGATGAAGTGGGGCGTCTGAGGCATGGGAGGCGCCCACCTCACATGTAAGGGCGGCCGTCCCAGCCTCCTAGGCGACCACCTCCACCTTCTCACACTTCTGGGGTGTGCGTCCCCTTCAAGCTGGGAGGGGAGGAGAATTGCAGTTTGCCGATTTTCTGTATTTTGAGTTTTTTTTCTGTTTTCTGTCAAAAACTATTTCCTGCATAATTCTCATTTGGTTTCTGTTAGTTTCAATTTCCATAATTATTCACACTACTAGTTAGTATTAATAAAATATAACTAGGACATAAGTTATCCGATTAAATTTAGGACCCGATTATGTTCCGATTTTCTGATTTCGGTAAATTCGACGACGGAGCAAGTTCCTCCGAATTCAACGAAAATTGACGTGCTAGCTAAGTTCGACGTGTAGAACGTTGTGGTGAGGTTAGTTTTTAGAAATTACGAGTTTTTACGAGATGACACGAAATAGGCCAATTTACGTTTAAATTGAATCAGATTGCATTTTAATAGACTTAAGGCACATATGGACAATCCGATTTCGATGTTGACGATTATGATTAATGCCGGTTATTAGGAATGGCTTTCGCGACGATTATAGGTGTTTGACTATTTTCCCGTTTTTGGAATTTGGTGAATTAATTGATAATGATGCAGTGTGAATAAACATAATGTTTGCGACGGTGTATTTATTGATGAATACTTGTTGATATGCGATGCGATGATATATGTCTTTGTACATGATGATGTGATAATTATATTGATGTTGTTAATAAATGCTTCTGATGTGTGAATGCATGACTTTTGATGATGATGAATTATATGTGACGTTTTGCATAATGCAAATATGATGCGATGATATATTTATCTTGATTTGGATAAATTATGGCGATGTGGGCTTTATGCCAATTTTGATGAGCGATGACGATGATTTGTGTTGTGTTGTTTTATTGTCGAGTCACATACATTGCATTGGCGACGATGGGATTTTATGTCAAGCGACGAGGCTTTTATGCCAAGCGACGAGGCTTTTATGCCAAGTGTTCCTAATTATGGACAAAGCGACGGGTACCACATGCATAACATAGTCGTGTCTCATGGAGTCGGTTATGTTTATGTTTGAGTTGTTTGGCGTTGGGTTTTTTTTAATTGATGGATCATATTGAATTGCGATGATATATGATGTTTTGTTTGGTGATGATCTTTATGATGAACATGAAATGAATATGATTTGATAATTTCATGATAACTATGCGATGAATATAAATGATGAGTTTTGCGATGAATTAACTTGATGAAATGCATAATGCAAATATGATGTGATGATGTTTGTGACGATGGGCTTTTATGCCAAAAGCGATGATGGGCTTTAGCCAATTGGAGATGATATTATTTATGTTGCTTATGTTATTAACATTGTTTGATATTGTTGTTTGATGTCGTTGTTTATGATTGTTGTGATGATTTCGTGGTGATGAACGTTTATGTGTTGTTGGGTCGATTTATGCCGATGAGGTTATAGTGATAAAGTGTAGATTATACACATTAGGATGATGATTAAAGTAAGTGAGTTTTGATTATGTGTTGGGATTGCACTTATTAACTTATATCCTTTATAATTCCGAAACTATATATATATATATATATATTATCATGCCCTTTAATTATGTGTTTTGGATTATCTCACCCTTTACTTGTTTCGCCGTTACCTTTATATTGGTAACGTGCAGGTTATGAAGACAGAGTTTATAGCTGTTGTTAGTCGAGTCGGTGTTGCTCTGATACGTAGCACTCGGGGGGGATATTTATGCTGTCTTTGTTGTTGTTCTTTGGTTGTTTTCCTTTTATAAATAAGAATCATACTTTACGAAAACATGATTTGATAAGGAAGTTTAATTAAGAAGATGTTTTGCTTTTTATGAATCCATTTACGATTTCTAACGATGCTATGTATCCGAGATTTATACTTTAAAGCAAACTGTTTAAAGTGATGGGGTTTTGAAGGTGTGATGCCTCAGTATTGAATTATGAAAATTTTAATTTACTCTGATTTCTGCATTTAAAACCTTGGGTAATATTGGGGTGTTACATTAGTGGTATCAGAGCAGGTCGGTCTATCGGCCAGGTTATTAATGTGTTTAACCGTGTTGTGTGCGACATGTGTGTGAAACACTGTCGCTACTTGGTTGTTTCTTTTGTTGTCTGAAGAGATGAGTTTGAAACAAGTAGGGGAGAAGTTTTACTTCTTGGTGGAACTTGTGGGTTAGAGATGGAGCCTCGAGCAGTGTTACGCTTTGGTAACTTGAAGTGTAAGTTTGAAGACGCTGTTGTAGTTCGGTAAAGATGGTTTATGTCACCATCATGATTGTCGACTTCCTATTGACAAATTGAGCAACTGATCACCCTTAATCTCTTGTTGATAGTAGTCGGGATTTGTGTTGGTTGGGATAGACTTGTCTTGCCAACTTAATAGTGTGTGAAGAGCCGAGTCGGAAAATGATGGTGTATGGTTACTTGAGTTGTGGGCGAATTTGGATTTTGGTGAAAAACAAGATTTTGGCAAGCGAACTTCTTGTTGTGATTCTTCTGAAGTATATTGTGAAGAAGTGGGTGAATTACCGCCGTAGTGCGAGGTGAAGTTTTGATGGATTTAGTTTCTGGAATTAGTGGTGATTCGAAGTATTCTTAAGGGATGTTTGCTTCTGAATTAGAGTTGAAGAGTCAACTTGAGGATTGGTTTGAACAGAGTTGTTTATTCGAGCTGGTCACCGTGGAGTGCTACCATTGTGTTGTTCGAGAAGAACAAAAGGTTGCCCGAGTTGGTGTGTCGGTTGCAGTCAACAAACGAAGTGGATATTATGGACGAGAGTCTACTTCCGAGGAGTGATATTTGAATGAATCAATCATTTGGAGTTTATATGTTTAGTGAGATCGATGTGAAGTCTGGCTGCCTATGGGTTAGTGTGAGAACTGAAGATGTTTAGACAATGCTTTTCAAGATAGTGTATGGTCCTGGCGAGTAATTGTTGATGTCATTAGTGTGACTAATGCGTCAGGTATGATTTTAGAATGTTCGGACATTACTCTCATGAGTAGCTGTAAGAGTTTTTTTTCGTGTTCATAGATATTATTTGGTTCACATCAAGTTAAGGATATTGTAGCAAGCATCCGAGCTTTGCGTTATCAGTAGTGAAGTTAGACCAGTGCATGTCGAGTATTCTAAAGAAGGAGTTTTGAATTGTTGGACGTGAGTGTCTTAAGTAAGCGACTTAGACGGTGATATTTTAGACAGTTCCGCGAAGATTTATTTTGTATCTTGTAGGAGACCTCAAGAGGTATTTCAGAGCTTAGAAATTCCTTGTTGTGGATGGTTAACTTTGTAAGTTTGATGGAAGATCTTTTTATTTGTTGGTATTGATTGTGAGTACTTTGACTCGAGATAGTTGAGTCGCTATTTGGACTTCGCAATGGGAAGTGAATTTGTTTGAGCCAGTGGAAAGTTTAGCGAATGCTTTGATTTTGGTTTTGTTTTGTACTGAAGAACCTGGTGCGGGGTATTGTGATATTTCATTTTGGACTTAAGATGTATTTCGACATAGAGTTGGAAGAGTGTATTACTACCTTGGAACGATTTGATTTTCATAAGGAAAAATTGTTGGACACGTGAGTTAGAGTTTGATGCGGTTGTGCTCAATTGAAATCTTAAAGGTGCAGATGTTAACGACGAGGAGATTGGAATTGTGGAAGACAATTCAAGTTTGAGTACGATCTATAAGAGACTTCGTCTGTTGTTGAGTTTAGTAAGTTAGTATTGCGGAAAACCCAAGAATATCTGATTTGGGATTTATTATTTCGAAGAATGTTGCATGTTTGTTTTGGGACACTTGTTGAGATTAAGTTTGGAAGGTTATCGAGGATTTGTTCACTACTATCATATGGATTTTGTTGGATACTAAAAGCCGTGGTGGATTATTAGATTGCGACTAAGATAAGTCTTGACGGTAAAGAATTTTGTGATGGTTTGGTAGCCATAGGTACCTTAAGATGATTGATGTTTTATAAAGGAGAATGTTCTATCTGTGACTGAAGATTAGTCGCGACGGTGTTCATGTTGAATTCCATAAAATTAGAGTCATGGTTCTAAGTCCGACCTGTGTTGTAATTATAGTAGTATGAGACGATGTTGATGGGTATAGTTCTTGAGGGAGTGTTTTGGTTGAATTACCACTTTGGGAGATTGAAAGTTATGAAGGTGTTTTGAATAAGAAGCCTGTGTATTGATTGTTGCGGCGGTGCGAGGATGGCGATTACTTAATACAAATTTTGAGAATTGAATTGGTATAAGGGAAGACTTTGTTGAAGTCGAGTGTATACGTCGAAGTTTCACAAGTGAATATTTGGACAATATTTGAAAAGGTCAACGAGGTCGTGTATTTTAGAGGATCAATGGACGTTGATCAATCAAGAGCAAAGAGTGATTTTCGAGTTGATAAGACCGATGTTACGAGGTGTCCTGATGGGTGTACGCTTTGAGCGTAGTCATTCTGAGTAATTGTGAATTTGAGGATTAACCAAGTTGTTTTTTTTACGGTTGGCATCTTATGTATAAAAGTGACGCATCATGGTTTAGATATCGAACATTGAGTTTTAGCGAGTATGCGAGATTGTTGGATTTTGGCTAGTGAGTTATAGTCGCAAGTCGTCTGTATACGCCCTAGAATGAGTAGTGTATCGCAGTCGGTTATGTTTGAGTAACTTGTTATTGTTCAAGGGTTGTACGTTGGTAATCTACAAGGACGATGTGACCTTGTGATTTTCTGGAATGAGAGCAATAACTGCAAGTGAAATTCTTGAGTTCGTACTTATGCATGAATGAAGGCATCTTTTTCCTGTTTGCGTAGCACGCGTGGTTCTATCCTATTCTGATTGTTTTAGTTTTGGTTTGTATAACCATTTTGTTGTTTTCGTTTTAGCGATGGTGTCGGTGTTGTGTCGTAGGATTTTATGTTCCTATCTTTGGTGACTCGTTTCCGAGGTGTCAGTTCGAGTGTGTGACTAATTCCATGATTGAGACGTTAGGATGGTATCGATCTTGTTTGTTTAGTTCTTGAGCGAACCGGTGTGTCTGCGACTTATTTGGTTGTTGAGTGTTATTTGGTTTTCGAGTGCATTGTATGGGCTTTGCATCTTGGCATGGTTGTTCTTGTTTGGACGTTGTGGTTAGGGAGATACCCTTGTGTTTGGTGTATTTTGTATGTTGTTTAATTGACGCGAGGATTGAGTGGACGAATGCGTAGGCATGTCCCGATTTGTTCATTTTGGTCGAAATTTCGAGGACGAAAAGTTTATAAGGGGCGGAGAGTTGTAACGCCCTATTTTAATTAATATTATATTATATTAATATTTTCGAATTACCGATCGATAATTATTTTGCGACGAGAATATTTATATTAATTGATATATCTATTAATATATTTGGCGACGTTTCGTTTGGTCCAATTTTTATTCCGTTCGGTCCGGTAAAATATTATTCGGATCCGATATTTAATTCCCCGTAATTATTCTAATTAATTGAGTAAATAATATTATTAGATATTATTGGGTGTTAATTAATAATTAAGTTAGGGGTGTGGGGAGAAATTAGCGAGGATTGGGTTTTACACCCCTAGCTAGTAAGAAAACATAAATATAAAACCATTTCTTCCTCCTTTTCTTTCCATTTTCCTCACAAAGCCAAACTTAGAGTTTGAGAGAAAAAGAGAGGGTTTTGGAAGGAGAAGAGCAAGAACAAGAGTAAGAGAGGAATCTTGAGGTTGGAGTTGTGGAATCATCTTAGATCATCTAATCTCTAGAGGTAAGGGGTTTGATTTCTCTATCTCATATGGTTAGGGTTTGATGAATATATTTTGGATTTACGGGAAAAATTGATAGGATGATTTATGAGTATTGGTTGGTTGATTGTAGAGATAACTTAGAAAAGGTTGGGTTAGGAGTATGAATTGTTGGTGTGTTAATTGCGAGGCTAGAAGAAGTAAGTTGCAAAAATGGAAATGAAAGAAAAACCAGAAAATTGTAAAACCAGAAGATGCAGGGAACCGTGGAGAAGAGGATGAAGTGGGGCGTCTGAGGCATGGGAGGCGCCCACCTCACATGTAAGGGCGGCCGTCCCAGCCTCCTAGGCGACCACCTCCACCTTCTCACACTTCTGGGGTGTGCGTCCCCTTCAAGCTGGGAGGGGAGGAGAATTGCAGTTTGCCGATTTTCTGTATTTTGAGTTTTTTTTCTGTTTTCTGTCAAAAACTATTTCCTGCATAATTCTCATTTGGTTTCTGTTAGTTTCAATTTCCATAATTATTCACACTACTAGTTAGTATTAATAAAATATAACTAGGACATAAGTTAGCCGATTAAATTTAGGACCCGATTATGTTCCGATTTTTTGATTTCGATAAATTCGACGACGGAGCAAGTTGCTCCGAGTTCAACGAAAATTGACGTGCTAGCTAAGTTCGACGTGTAGAACGTAATGGTGAGGTTAGTTTATAGAAATTACGAGTTTTTACAAGATCACCCGAAATAGGCCAATTTACGGTTAAATTGAATCGGATTGCTTTTTAGTAGATTTAAGGCACGTATGGACAATCCGATTTTGATGTTGACGATTATGATTAATGCCGGTTATTAGGAATGGCTTTCGCGACGATTATAGGTGTTTGACTATTTTCCCGTTTTTGGAATTTGGTGAATTAATTGATAATGATGCAGTGTGAATAAACATAATGTTTGCGACGGTGTATTTATTGATGAATACTTGTTGATATGCGATGCGATGATATATGTCTTTGTACATGATGATGTGATGATTATATTGATGTTGTTAATAAATGCTTCTGATTTGTGAATGCATGACTTTTGATGATGATGAATTATATGTGACGTTTTGCATAATGCAAATATGATGCGATGATATATTTATCTTGATTTGGATAAATTATGGCGATGTGGGCTTTATGCCAATTTTGATGAGCGATGACGATGATTTGTGTTGTGTTGTTTTATTGTCGAGTCACATACATTGCATTGGCGACGATGGGCATTTATGTCAAGCGACGAGGCTTTTATGCCAAGCGACGAGGCTTTTATGCCAAGTGTTCCTAATTATGGACAAAGCGACGGGTACCACATGCATAACATAGTCGTGTCTCATGGAGTCGGTTATGTTTATGTTTGAGTTGTTTGGCGTTGGGTTTTTTTTAATTGATGGATCATATTGAATTGCGATGATATATGATGTTTTGTTTGGTGATGATCTTTATGATGAACATGAAATGAATATGATTTGATAATTTCATGATAACTATGCGATGAATATAAATGATGAGTTTTACGATGAATTAACTTGATGAAATGCTTAATGCAAATATGATGTGATTATGTTTGTGACGATGGGCTTTTATGCCAAAAGAGATGACGGGCTTTAGCCAATTGGAGATGATATTATTTATGTTGCTTATGTTATTAACATTGTTTGATATTGTTGTTTGATGTCGTTCTTTATGATTGTTGTGATGATTTCATGGTGATGAACGTTTATGTGTTGTTGGGACGATTTATGCCGATGAGGTTATGTTGATAAAGTGTAGATTATACACATTAGGATGACGATTAAAGTAAGTGAGTTTTGATTATGTGTTGGGATTGCACTTATTAACTTATATCCTTTATAATTCCGAAACTATATATATATATATATATATATATATATATATATATATATATATATCATGCCCTTTAATTATGTGTTTTGGATTATCTCACCCTTTACTTGTTTCGCCGTTACCTTTATATTGGTAACGTGCAAGTTATGAAGACGGAGTTTATAGCTGCCGTTAGTCGAGTCGGTGTCGCTCTGATACGTAGCACTCGGGGGGAATATTTATGTTGTCTTTGTTGTTGTTCTTTGGTTGTTTTCCTTTTGTAAATAAGAATCACACTTTATGAAAATATGATTTGATAAGGAAGTTTAATTAAGAAGATGTTTTGCTTTTTATGAATCCATTTACGATTTCCAACGATGCTATGTATCCGAGATTTATACTTTAAAGCAAACTGTTTAAAGTGATGGGGTTTTGAAGGTGTGATGCCTCAGTATTGAATTATGAAATTTTAATTTATTATGATTTATGCATTTAAAACCTTGGGTAATATTGGGGTGTTACACTTCCCACCTCTAGATTATCTACAATATTTTTAAATTTGGTCAACTGCTCAAGTATAGATTTGTTCTTTACCATTCTAAATGAGTGGAGTTGTTCTTTGAGATATGAGTGTTCAAAATCGAACTGACCCAATAGAAACCACTAACTGAACTGAATCAAACTAAAAACTATCGAAAACCGCATTAAGTTCGGATGTGTTTGAGTCATTTTCTTGTATGACTGTGCAGTTCAGTTCGGTTTATGGTTTGTATTTTGTAAACCAAACCAAATAAACCGTATTATGCTACAAATTTTTAGAAAACATTATATATTTTTAATTCTTTAGAGAATTAACAAATACTTTGTATGATATTTATTTATATTTACATATAAAAAAACATCATTTACTTATAAATACTATTATTTTTATTTGAAATGAAATTATTATATATTTTTATTTTTGTTTTTATTTTTATTTTTTTAACGTTGATAATGATAAGATTAAAAATAATAATTTACATTTTTGTATCCTTTATACATAAATTTGATGATAAAAAATAAGTTATAATATTATCATGCTATCATAGTCACGGGCATGCATTTTCTGATAAATATACAATATAATATTTCAAATTTATTTAACGTTGACATTTCATGTACATTGTCCTTTATGCATAATATAAAATTTTGAGATAAAATTCATATTTATTTATTAAATTATAAAATTATTTTATGGTAATGTATGAATGACTAACTACAAAATTATGTTGTCTTTTATATATGTATGTATGACTCAATAAATGTTTTGTAAGAAACTAAACCAACCCAAATTGCATTAATTTAATTTTGTTTGATTCGATTTTATTTCAAAAAGGAAACCGAACCAAACTAAATCGCATTTTTTCTCTTGCGGTTCAAATAATTTTTAGCGTCAAAATCGCCCAAACTGCCCCGCGAACACCCCTAGCTTGAGATATAACTTTTTGAGCCAAATATTTTATCATATACCTTCAAGTCTTACGCATATCATAACCACAATCTTCTCTCTGGAGAATTCCCTTAGAAATCTATCAATGAGGAACAAGATAATGACACTTCAGGATTTATCCACTATTTTGGTCTTATTTGCTTGTGTTATGTGTGCGTACATCAATGTCTGACTCTTTAATTCTTCAAAATACTTATGTTTAGTTAATATTACTCACACATTCACTTTCCACATCCCAAAATTATTGTCTCCAAAAAACGCCTGATGTCCTGTTTAGTACTCATGATGCTCACTTGTAAACAAAATCATTTTTCCCCATAATGGTTGTCTTTGTTGTAAATTTTAAGGTTCAACCACGTCAAGTTATCATTGAAATATAACATTAACACTCATTTTGTTGATAGTTAAGATACATGGGACAAAACAAAGAGAAAATAAATGGCGCCAAGCAACAAAATATCATACGATACATGTATGAAATTCACAACAAATAAGAGGACAACAAAACTCGAGCACACAATGAATTTGTTTATCCAGTTCGATCAAAATGGTCTACTTTGGGAAATAGAATAACTTTTTGATTCACTATACTTCTAAGAATTAATACAAGAGATTACAAAGAGTTACTAGAAAATGTCACCCAAATTCTCAAGAACAAACCATATTTTTACCCAAGTGCTCCTCAATCTCTCAAATTTTTTATATTTGAATCACACAAACTTAAAGAGTTTAGAAGTGTTTCTCAATCCCCTTAGATACCTCCAAAAGTCTCAAAATATCAAGAATACAATTCTAGGATTTCTACACTTTGTCTCTCTAACTAGGAACACCACATATTTCCTCTATCTTCAACTATTAGTCACAAAATAAATAGAGATAAATATTTATAAGTGTAAAATCCAACAAATGCATAACAAACCCAAATTTTGATCCATTAAAGAATATATTCGTGAACCAAAATGATTAAACAAGATATTCATGAACAATACTCAATGCTCAAGGATCACTGCTCTATCACTACCATCAGTTAGATTCCTTTGTCGCCAACGCATCACCACATACATCTGATGTCGATGCTGAAATGGCTGGTCGAATCCTCATCGGATAGTATATCAATGATGTCCCCATCGAACGTTTTTCATCTCGTGGAGATAAAGGAAAACATCGAGTAAACCTAAAAGGGATAAATCATGGTCTTTCGACCGAGAGATCGGGTAAGGGAGTTGATTATGCGAGGGGAAGGTATTAGCACCCCACGCATCCGTAGTACTCTACGGGATCCACTTTTGTTTGTTTTAATATAACGGTGTGTTGTATCTACTGCTTAAATGCTATATCTATATATAATGCCTACAAGCTAAGGGAGAATGTATGTGAAAGAAAGAGAATAAACAAACACGGGGAAAAGAAGGAAATGTTTACAAAGTTTGCTCGGTCGAGCCTCGTGACCAGATGCCTACGTATTCCCCCGTGCAATGAGAAAGTCAGAGCGTTGTAGTTTGGATCAATTGTTTTGGTGGGTTAAGTTTTTTTTAATGGACGATGCGAGTGAATTATGCCCTTTCTGAAAAGGTTTTGAACACAACGAAAGCCCGTAGGCGAAAAAGATTTGTATTGATTGGTTGCTTTTACCTTGGAAAGGAGTTCCAACCATTATTAAGTGTTTTAGTTTTTAGAAGAAAAAGAAAGGAAGTTTTAAGTTTAAATGCAAGTATGTAAGAGAAAATGCGGGGAAAAGAAAGAAATATTTACAAAATTATGCTCGTTCAAGCCCCGCGACCCAATGCCCACATATCATTTTCGAGGAATTAGAGCGCCGTAGTTCGGCTCACTATTTTTGATTTGTTCGTATTTTTTAATGAACAATGCTGACAAAGCATGTCCTTTACTGAGAAAAGTTTTAAAGATAAAAGCCAAGTGGCAAAAAGTTTAAAATGTGTTAAGGTTTTTTATATGGACGATGATCCATTTATTTGCAAAAGTGTTTGAGATTTAGATCGCACGAAAGTCTATGGATGACAAAATGATTGACGAGAAGAAAACCTCTTATCACTTCCCGATCACTTAAGGCTCATGTTAATGCAATCCTCATCATGACTTTATTAAAATTATTTTTGAATTTTCTTAAAAAAAAGAAATTTTAGTCTTAATGCGAATGCAAAAGAAAATTTCTAAGGGGGGCTACCCTAATCTCTAATCCTATTATTATGCAAATGGCCCTATGGTTAAGGTGTACAAGAGTGATATTCCTATTTGACCTAGCTTATTTGAATACCTATCCTAATGTCTAATTTTTCTTCCCCATGGAAAAGGGAGACACAAACCCTAAGGGATCATGGTAAAATATCAAGAAAGTAGAGAAGATAGAAGATCATACAAAGCATAAAGAACTAAAATACTTGATGGATGCTTTAGAAGTTAAGAAATGGGGAGATTACATGCTAATGGTTGATACCTCATGTAAAAGAAATCTAATACTCATATGATGGTGACGAAACACTAAACTTCTATCAAACCCACATGACAAAACACACACTAAGAGATGACACTTTTGCATAAACTTGGGATGATAAGAAGATACATGAAGGATAAGATGAGATGATTCACAAAACAATAAAATTTTACAAGATATATCAATCATTAACCTATAACCAACCTAAATTTGAAAGTTTACTCAAATACACCATCAAACTAACTAAGGAAATTTTCACAAAAGTCTTAAATCTAAATGCCATGTGTAGCGGCAAAAAATTGCGAGTATAAGCCATTGAATTGACTTAACTCAAAAAATAACAAAAGAGTCACCACCGTACTTTTATTTTATCCAAAGGACTAGGAAAAAGAGCGAATAAAATCCTAAAAAAAGACCAGAGATCTGGAACCAGGGGTTAGTTATGCAAAGGGAAGGTGTTAGGAACCCAAAGCATCTAAGGTACTCCGCAGGAACCTTTTTTGAAAATTTGTATATTGATCGGTCACCATTTCTAGTAAGTTTCTGTGTTTTATTCGGTACAAATTCATCACTTTGGTAACACCTTTGGTCGCTTTTAGTTGTTTTCAAGTAAGTTAGTGTGTGTCAGTTATCTTAGGGTCATTGTGCATTTTGAATTAAAGTGTTTGTGAAAAGTATTGTTTTATGCTTTTGTTTGGTAGTCTCAGTGTTTCAGGTTGATGCATATGATCGAAGGAACTTATGGAAGGATTATAAGGACTCTGGAAGGCTGAAAGTTTGAAGTTTTTGAAGAATTTAGAGGTCAACACGGGCACCTGTGTCGAAAAGCCACTGGAAAGCGCAAAAAAACCAAAGTCAGTGAATCAACACGGGCACCTGTGTTAATCAACACGGCCGTGTTGATTGACCTGGGGGCAAATATTTTATTTAAGAGATCAACACGGGCACCCGTGTTAATCAACACGGACCATGTTGATGGAAGTGTGTGGAAACATCACTTTTTTTTGGACCTTTTCTTTGTCATTAAGGGTACTTTGGACTTTTGCTAAGACTTCGGTGAAGCTGAGACTATTAGAAGGAATTTTGGATAAAGAGAGAGGACTTTTGAAACATACGAGAAAAATATTATAGAGGAGGGAAGATAGCTACTACGAGGAATTCGGAGATGGCGAGATTCAAGGGCAGCCACCATTGAAGATCAACGTCATCGTTATTCTTTGTAATGTTTAACTTTTATCTTATGTTTTCTTCGAATACTATGAGAGGCTTAACCTCCCAATGCTAGGGGGATGGTCCTGATTTGACGATCGTTATGAATTCGGATTATTGATTTCCTTAATGCATTGTTTATCTATTTCAATTTAATTGTGTGGTGTTCTTATGCTTATGTATCGGACAAATACATGTAGACCTATGACTAACAATTGGAAGGTGATTGTTAGGGTTCTAAAATTAGGTTAGTAGGAGTCTCACCTAGGACTAGAAACTCTTTTTAATCACCTGATTTTCTTGATATTTTTATGGTTAAAACCAAGAGTTATTTGAATGGACATTTGAATAAGGATTAGGATTTTAATAGTTTTCTTCATTAAGGACTTAAGGAAGAACGTTCTAGAGATAGGTAATTGAAAGTTTTCATATGTAATGAGGAAATCTGGATTCATATCATAATTTGTTAAATCAACCACTCACCCTAGCATCATTCTCCATATATTTCATCAGCCACTATTTTGTTACAATTATCATTTAAAGTTTTAAACTCAACCCAACCATTATTTTTGTTCAATTGAATTAAGAGCACAAATATGTATTTACTACGCAGTCCTCGAGATCGATACTTGGGGAAAATCATTATAACTACACCGGTGAAAATAGTACACTTGCTATTTTTCCGATCAAGTTTTTGGCGCCGTTGCCGGGGACGTCCAAAATACAGATTTTAATCTTAGTTCAATTGAAATTTTATTGCTCTACAATTAACATTTTATTTTTCCTGTTAAATTGTATCAGTACTAATATTATGTCTAATATTTTATGCGAGGTAAATGCTCAGCTGATTATCTTTTTGACGAAGAGATAGAATGAACCTTTCACGCTAGGCAAAGAAAAGCGAAGCAAGCAATACTGGCAGAAGAAGAAGATAAAAATTCAGTACACTCAAGTTCAGAATTAGAAGCCGAGACCATGGATCCACCGCAAGAAAGACTGCTAGGTGATTACGGAGGCACAAATGCACCGGGGGGAGACTAACCATTGTCAACCAACCGGTGAATGTTCCTAACTTTCAGCTCCACCCGAGCACCATCACTCAGTTGGAGAAGAGATCCTTTTCTGGAAGGGTTAATGAAGATGCTAACAAGCATTTGCAATGATTTCTGACTATGAGCACCACTCTAAAGATAGATGGGCACACTGAAGAACATAAAAAGTTGCACATGTTTCCGTTCACCTTGGCAGATGAAGCAAAGTAGTGGTTCTATTCTCTTCCAGCAGGCAGCATTACATCTTGGGAAGATATGAAAACAACGTTCCGTAATGAGTATTTTCCAGTATCGGTGTTCATGAGAAAAAGATATGAGATCTTGAATTTCAAGAAAAAGGAGGGTGAATCATTAGGAGACTCTTTCAAGAGATTTAAGAGACTCCTGGTGGCATGCCCTACTCATAACCTGGATCAGACTGAGCAGATGCAAATGTTTGTGAATGGTCTTTGAATCAAAACGAAGCAACTCATTGACAGAGCAGTTGGTGGCTCATCCAACTTCTCAACAGCCACTGGCATCAAGAAGATTATTGAAGCTATAGCTGCAAATGAGCATCTGGAATTATATGACAGGGTTACAAGAAAACCAGAGAGAGTGATTGATTTGAAGTTGGAAGTAAATAAACAACTCAAAATTAAAGAGGCGATAGCTGCAGAAGTGGAGAAAAAGCTTAAAGCTATGAACATGGGAACTCAATAGGTATCACAGGTTAAAAATGTGGTTTGTGACATTTATAGTGGACCACACATGACTGCGCAATGTCTTGCAACTCCAAAACCAATTGAGGAGATAAAATTCTTGAAGCAGAATAACCCATATTCTAACACCTATAATCCTGGGTGGAAGAATCATCCGAATTTTGCCTGGAAAGATCAGCAACAACAAGCTCCTCAAAAGGCAGAATGGTACGTGGCCATTGAAAAGATGGCTGCCCATACTTCCCAATTACAAGAAGAATCACGGATCAATCACAGGAACACCACAACTGCAATTAAAAATCTGGAGGTTCAAATAGGGAAAATTGTGCAACAAGTAGTGATGCAAGCACAAGGCAATCAGAAGAACCATGAGAATGTTAATGTTGTCACAACAAGGAGTGAAAATGTTGCCAAAGAAAGAGAAGATGAGGAAACATTTAATGATGATCTTATAGAAGTGGATTTAGAAGTGAGAAAGAACAAGAAAAAATAGGAAGAATTGGCGTTACCTGTGAAGCCAGCTGAAGAAAAGAGTAAACTTAAGATTAGGCTGCCGCATCCCTCGCGAGTGGCAAGGACACAAAAGAGAAAGAGTTTGATAAATTTTTCAAATTGTTCAAGAAGCTAGAGATCAACATACCTTTCTTTTAAGCACTCGAGAAAATGCCTTTGTACCAAAAATTCATGAAGGAGATCCTATAAAAAAAGGCCAATAGATGATGAACATGTACTCGTTGATGAGAAGTTATGTGCAATCGCGCCCGAGAGAAAAATACATGTTAAGCAGAAGGATCTTGGATCAGTGGCAATACCATGCACCATAAAAGATAGAACTTTCAAAAGGGTTCTAATTGATTCGGGATCTAGTGTGAGTTTAATGCCATTATCAATCTTCAAGAAGATTGGTATTGAAAAGATAAGCGGGAGTGGAACAAAATTAAAATTTGCTGCTCACACAATCAAGAAGTCATATGGGATAGTTGAAGATGTGTTGGTCGAGATTGAAAATTTTACTTTTCCAGTGGATTTCCAGATCATGGACATACCTAAAGATGAAGAGACCCCAATCATTCTTGGTCGACCTTTTTTGTTGACTAGTAGGTGTAATTTTGATATCGAGACAGGTCTTCTGACCTTAAAATATTTTGATGAGAATATAACCATGAAGGTGTTCGAAGTCAAAAAACAAGGTGCGGGTGAAAAGAATAAATTTTCAGTTGGTATGGTCAAAGTAGAAGGAGAAAACAAAATGGCAACATATCTTTCAGAAGAAGAGTCAGACATCATCTTCCAGGTGGTATTAATAAAAAGTCTCAAGTTTAGTCAAGAGGTCAAAAAGAAAAAGACGAAGGAACAAAAAGGTGAAAAGCTGGAAAGGATGGGAAGCACAAAGTGGTCAAGGCCTTGGATCTAGATGAGTTTTGGGTTGCGGAAAATATGAGCAACAAAGTGTGGAAGAAAAGTACCCCCTATAAGGGGATGAACCGTCGAGCCAAGCGACGTTAAACGAAGCGCTTCATGGGAGGCAACCCACGCTTTTAATAACTTAGTTTTGGTCTGTTGTGTGTGAAGGTAATAAAAAGGGAGCCTACTGGTAAAATCTAGGAGGCAGCAGTAGAGTGTGCCGCGTTACCCTCTGTGAGTCACTTCTCTCGAGCTTGGTCTGAAACATTGAGGTCAATGTTTAGTTCAAGTGTGAGGGGGTTTCTCTTTCATATGTTTTTGCATTTTCCTTTCATTCTATGCATTGTTATTGTTGTTGTTTTGTTGGTTTTGTTTTAAGTATAATTAAGTGTCTTCTGGTTTACCATGGTGTTACAAAGTGATTGATATCTAGTTGATGAATCTAGAACTGATAGCTAGTGGATGAACGGTACTCACCATACTTGATCTCCCAAGGCACCCCGAAAGTTGACACAACCAAGAATATATATATAAAGATTGGATGCAAGTTAGTGACATTGGACTAAAATTGTTGGATGGTATACTCGAGTCGAAAAAGAAGCCACATGACACGCAGAGTGCTTTAGAGCGTGTAAGCTTAACCAACATGGTGAAAATACAAAGGCTAAATACAAAAGATATCATCGTGAGAGCTCAGTCAGGTATGACTCTATCACTCTGATTTTGCATATGTTCTTTTAGCACAACACATCATGAAGACACACACTGAGGCATATTATTTGTTTAACCTTGAGCCTTTCTAGCCACCCCATATTAAATGTTTATCCCTTGTGAACCCCGTTGAGCCTTAGCCTTTTTGTTGTAATAAACCCCATGTTAACCTTTCACCATATTCTTCTTACCCTCGCTCGACATGATTGTGATTAATTTTAAAGTGTGCAAGAATCTAAGTTTGGGGTGGTAAATCATAGATAAAGGGCAAGTGAAAATGAAATTCAAAAATAAAAAATGAGAAAAGAAAACTAGAGGCATGTGAATGTCCTAGAATAAAAAAAAGCGAAGGAAGAAGAGAACTTGCCTATATTTTAGACTCTAATGAGTACAATGCTCAAAGAAAGATTGAGTAGAGACGAGTCAAAGCGAATAAATGCCAAAGGTTGTGAGTCGAAGCATAAAAATGAGAAAAATAACATGAATTCCGAGCCCAAAACCATTTGTTATCCATTTAAGCCCTGTTACAACCTGAAGACCTCTTAAAGTGTGTAGAATATGTATGTGTAGTGAGAATATAGTACATTCAAAGTTAAAAGTGATATTGCATGCTTTAGTACTATGAGTGCAAACACTTTAACCTTGAGAGATGTTGTGAGAGTGTGAAAAGCTTGCAGGTAAAGAAGTCCTCTGATGTGGAAATGTGGTAGATAGTTCGATTCAGGAAGCCATACGCTTGATCGGGAAGGAAGATATTAAGTTGCGGAAGACGCAGGTTGTGTTGTGGAAAGGAGAAATTTTGGGTGACCTCTGTTTAGTCTCAATGCATTACTTGGGGACAAGTAATGAGATAAGTTTGGGGTTGTGATTGGTCACCATTTCTAGTAAGTTTCTGTGTTTTATTCGGCACAAATTCATCACTTTGGTAACACCTTTGGTCGTTTTTAGTTGTTTTCAAGTAAGTTAGTGTGTGTCGGTTATCTTAGGATCATTGTGTATTTTGAATTAAAGTGTTTGTGAAAAGTATTGTTTTATACTTTTTTTTGGTAGTCTCAGTGTTTTAGGTTGATGCATATGATCGAAGGACTTATGGAAGGATTATAAGGACTTTGGAAGGCTGAAAGTTTGAAGTTTTTGAAGAATTTAGAGGTCAACACGGGCACCCGTGTGAATCAACACGACCCGTGTCGAAAAGCCACTGGAAAGCGCAAAAAAACCAAAGTCAGTGAATCAACACGGGCACCCGTGTTAATCAACACGGCCGTGTTGATTGACCTGGGAGCAAATATTTTATTTAAGAGATCAACACGGGCACCCGTGTTAATCAACACAGACCATGTTGATGGAAATGTGTGGAAACATCACTTTTTTTTTTGGACCTTTTCTTTGTCATTAAGCGTACTTTGGACTTTTGCTAAGACTTCGGTGAAGCTGAGACTATTAGAAGGAATTTTGGATAAAGAGAGAGGACTTTTGAAACATACGAGAAAAATATTATAGAGGAGGGAAGATAGCTACTACGAGGAATTCGGAGATGGCGAGATTCAAGGGCAGCCACCATTGAAGATCAACGTCATCGTTATTCTTTGTAATGTTTAACTTTTATCTTATGTTTTCTTCGAATACTATGAGAGGCTTAACCTCCCAATGCTAGGGGGGTGGTCCTGATTTGACGATCGTTATGAATTCGGATTATTGATTTCCTTAATGCATTGTTTATCTATTTCAATTTAATTGTGTGGTGTTCTTATGCTTATGTATCGGACAAATACATGTAGACCTATGACTAACAATTGGAAGGACTGTGATTGTTAGGGTTCTACAGAATTAGGTTAGTAGGAGTCTCACCTAGGACTAGAAACTCTTTTTAATCACCTGATTTTCTTGATATTTTTATGGTTAAAACCAAGAGTTATTTGAATGGACATTTGAATAAGGATTAGGATTTTAATAGTTTTCTTCATTAAGGACTTAAGGAAGAACGTTCTAGAGATAGGTAATTGAAAGTTTTCATATGTAATGAGGAAATATGGATTCATATCATAATTTGTTAAATCAACCACTCACCCTAGCATCATTCTCCATATATTTCATCAGCCACTATTTTGTTACAATTATCATTTAAAGTTTTAAACTCAACCCAACCATTATTTTTGTTCAATTGAATTAAGAGCACAAATATGTATTTACTACGCAGTCCTCGAGATCGATACTTGGGGAAAATCATTATAACTACACCGGTGAAAATAGTACACTTGCTATTTTTCCGATCATATATGTGTGCTAAAAAGAAGTATATGTACAAAATGGATAGTGGGGGGAAATAAGTATTTTATACAATTTTTGGTTTGATAGAACTTCCAATGAGATCCAGGCCTACATACCAACAATGTGAAATGTTGAAATCAAAACCCAATGTTGTTCGGGTAAAAAAGACTAAAGCTGTGTGTTGGTTGATTTTAAGAAAATGAATTTTAAGAAGAAAGCCACAAAGGGCTCAAAACGTTTGAATGAGGTTAGGTGTTTTTTAGTCTTAACAAAAAAAAAGAAGTCAAAGTATTATTAAATGAGTTGAAAGTTTATTAAGAAAAGAAGTTGGTAAATGCATGGACCTAAGTCCTAGTTTTTTATGAAAGCGGTTCGAGTTTTTAAAACAAGAATCCTTTGAAAAAAGAGGGAAGATTTTGAAAATTAAAGAATATGGGAGGAGATGAAGAGGCTAACCTAAGTGAATAAAGTAAAAGGTAAGAGTAAAGAAAGATCTAACCGGGTGAGAAAACCAGTACTTGACATCAAGAGCTAATACCATATCTCACCCTTTGAATTACCACACAAGCAACAAATAACCAAACTTCAGATAAATCAACGCCTTAAAATAGTCAACGCTTCAGATAACAATATTTGTCAAATGACCATTGAATCCTTCCATAATTTTTTCAGAAATTTTAAATGTCAAAAAGTATTTTAAAACATTTAAAAATATCAAATAAAAGAGAAAAATCATAAAAACAATACCAAATCTAAAAATAAAATTATGAAAAATTAAAAATTAGAAAGAGAATATTTGAAAATATTTTTGTTTATTTTTCATAATTTTTGAGTCAAAAATGAATTTTCTATGATATTTTGAAGTTTAAAATATTTAAAATATAAAATCAGAAAATAATAATAAAAGTAAAAAAAATATGGATCATCAAATCATAGTCAAGATGCGTTAGTAAGATAATCCAATGGATCAGACGCGTTGTGCTTGATATGGACCTCCTTGATTTTCACACCGGATCACAAATAAAAATTAAAATAAAGGAAAAAAACATGTGGTGCGTTGGAACGAGTTTGACTCACAAAAGTAATCAGATCCAAGGGCTCAGGGGACGCGCGGATGGTAGGACGTTATCACCGGATCCATTTCAAAAAAATAACGTGGCTCAATGTCATTGGTTGAGACGAGACATGTCATCGTCTTCAACCTCCAGCCACTACGAAATTGGAGTTCCTAAAACTGTGAAATAAATTTCTCAGACTGGTGTCATACCCCAATTTTTGACCTAAGATACCACCTTACATCATTCACATATGCATCACTAACAATTTCAAAACAGGATAGATCGTGCGTGTGCTCCTAAAGTCAAAGTTAGGGTTTTATCAAAATTTCATCTGTTCAAGATATGATCAATTAGGGTTTGAGTCTCCACTCACCTCAATTGATCTATCTTAATCAATCACCAACATTTGATCTTCAAATTCCCAACTTTTTCTCATGATCAACCTTGAATCGACTAATTAGGATTTTGATCGAAGATAGTGAATCATTGACTTTCTGCTCAATGGATGACCTATTTTCTTGAAGATTGATCTTAACATCCTCAATGCAACATCTTGACCTAATTTCTTGGTTCAAAACATTACAAAATCCATGTTTCTTCATCAGACAAATTATGAATCATCTGATGAAAATTCATTTGCTCAAAAGTCAAACTTTGACTTTTGGTCAACTTTTTCAAGTCGAAAATTTTTCAATCATAAAATCATTTCAAATAATCCATCATGATCATAAAAAATCAAGAAATGTGAAAAAGTCAACAAAAAGTCAAAGTTAGAATTTTTTCTAACACTTTGAAAAATTTTCAAGTGTTAAGAAACATGGTTTTTCCTTACTTTCATGGCCATTTATCACCTAGATCCATTTTGATTCAAGAAAAAATCCAAACATGAAAGTTGTAGGTCTTGGTACAAGCTTTTCAAAATGTCCAACAACTTGCAAAAACACTTTGTCTAGCTAAGGTTTTGAAAATTAAACTTAGAGCTCCATAACCATGAATTATAAGTCATTTTTCACAAACTTCTCTTTCTAGAAGCCTTGTCACCATTTAGAGATAGGTTATAACTAATAAATATCAGTTAGAAATAATTGAGAGGAGGATTGGATCAAGAAGAGATTTTAACCATGGTTAAAAAGTTAACCATTTGCATTAAATGCAAAAGATTCCTTCTTACCTCTTAAGCCAAGTTGCAATCTCTCTCAATGATAACCTTTCCTTGTCATTAAGAATTTTTGGCCTATAAATAGAGGTCATTTATTCATTCAAAACTACCCCAAAGCAATCATAATCCAAGCTTTCCTTCTTTCTTTCTTGATTTCCAAGTTTCAAAGTTCTAAGAAGGAGAATTTTGCAAGTTTCAAGCTTTGCAAATTCTGAGCAAACTTAAGCTTCCAATATCTTCTAAACATCATTTAGAAGTTGTTTGAAACTTTAAATCATCCAAAAACAAGCCAAGAGTCAGTTTTCTTCATAAAACTCCATTTGTGCAAGTTTTGAGCCAAAACTTCCAAATTTAAAAACCACTCGTGGTTGTCCTGATTTTTCACTTCAGACACACTCTATACAACATATAGAGACTGTCCAAACACTTAAACAAGTTCTGGAACAAATCCATCATCATCTTCCATTTTCAAACTAGAAACCTGCAACTTGACTTGGTCAGAGAATTCCAGCAACTATCAGAGCAATCTAAGAGTAGGATCATACTCAGTGAGGTTCAGGGAAGCTTTTTCAATCATCACTTTGTATTTGGAAGCTATCCTACTCGATCTGGTAGTTCATACCAAGAGGTAAGCTTTCGAAATTTTGATATCGCCATACATGCATCTTTAGCTTCAAATTTGAAAAGGAAGATGTAGATATCATATCATTAACTGAGTTCATAGAATCATTCATTTAATCTGTTAGGGTTTAATTTGGGATCATCAAAATTCATGTGCATCTCTGATTATTAACTTTAATAAGTTATATGGTTGGAATCGTGAGGAAATTCTAGACAAATTTGTATTTTGAATTTCTAAACTTAATGAAGAATTAAGGAAGTTCAGGTTTGAAGCCATGGATGTTTGCTTCCGTTTCCACGAAGAAGATGAAGTGGGAAATTCAAAATTCAAAACTTGGTTTATCATATATATTTGTGGTTTGAGTTAAAACAATGGATGTATTATCGCCCCAGAGGATGCCAGCACGCACTTAAACCTTTCCTTCGCCTCAACGTCCAGGGTTTGAATCCCCCTGAAACCTTTTTTTTAATAAAAGGCACATCAAGCTTCTGATGCTTGTTTCTCCAGAAGCCCTTTTGAGGCTCAGCCTCCAGAAGTGCTTCTGAAGCTTCTGCCTTTAAAAGTTTTCCACTTCTACACTCTTCAGAAGCATTTCTAATGCTTATATCCCCAGAAGCATCTAGCTTCTACCCCCAGAAGCATCAAGCTTCGCAACATCCAGAAGAAGCCAACTTCTAGCATCCAAAAGCAGCCAGCTTCTAGCATCCAGAAGCAGCCAACTTCTAAGCATCCAGAAGCAGCATGCTTCCACACGCCCCAGAAGCAGCATACCTCCAAAGCGCTCCAGAAGCAGCCTGCTTCTAAGCCTTCTGCCTCCACAGAAGCAAGCCATGCTTTTGACCCCTTCAGAAGCACACAAATTCTGATCTTTATCCAAACTTCTAATCTTTTTCAAAAGTCCTTATAAAGAAGGTGATTAAATGACAAGTCAAGCACATGGCTCAGTGGAAAAACTCTTCACTTCTAAGCCAAAAAGTCCAAGGTTTAAACCTCCTTAGGACCAAAAACTCTTTTTTATCACTAATTTTCTCAAGTTTCTAGCAAACTTCAACATTTTCAAAAACCAATCAAAACTTCTCATTTTGAGATGATTTTTTGCACACTTGTCATTTAATATACCTATTTTATGATTATGTCCAAAATCCAAAAATATTTTCTTTTTGATTATATTTTTATTAAGTTAAAAATGAGACATTTTAAGTATTTCTTAATACTTTTCAAAAATGTTTTCTTTCCAATTCCCAAACTTAAATCTTTTTTCAAAACTTCTTGCGAATATCCTTCACTTTTCAAAATCATTTTCAAAACCTTTTCAAAAACCTTTCAATAAACTTACACACCTTTTTCCATTATCAATTAGATTTAAAGATAAACCAAACCAGGTTTCTCCATGAATTTCTTAATTGATCATGGGCCTCCCTCACGGTGTAAATCCCAACCCTCCTATGTACATATTCATTTCCTTGTACATATTCACCCCTTCGTGTACATATTCATTTCCTTGTACACACTTAATCATCTTTGTAAATATTCAAGCATAAACAAACTTCGTTCGTTTGTTTTCATTCGCTTGTTTATACACCGATTCCATTGGTATTAAGAGGAGCATTATTCCCGGTGAAACTGCTCTTAAAACCAATGGGCCTTCCTTAAGGTGTAAGTCCCAAAAACCTTGTATATATTCCAGTTACACTTGCTTTAAATGCTTTTTTTATACACTTGTTTATATCTTTCCTTCATAAACTCCCGTGAATACACATCACACACTTGTTCATATAACTGTTAAGTTATAACATAACAACTAGTCTAACAACTAGGTTCCTTTAGCCTCCTCTTAGGCTTCGTATAAGATAACTCATTCATCTGAGTTAGCCTTCTCTTAGGCTTAGTATAAGAAAACTCATTTATGGAGTTTAGCCTCCGCTTAGGCTTCATATAAGACAACTCCCCTACTGAGTTTAGCCTCCTCTTGGGCTTCGTTCAAAAGAACTCCCTCGTTGAGTTTAGCCTTCTCTTAGGCATCAAACAAGAAAGAGACCCAGAAATCTCTTAACAACCTCCTATTGGGCTTCTAATACAAAGAATCAACCGCGCTAGGATAGAACCCTGAGAGTATGATTTCCCGGTGAAATCACTCTTGAATTCTAAGAGGATGGTTTCCCGGTGAAACCACTCTTAAAGCCAAAGCCAGCCATACCCTGTACCTTCCTCTTGAGCTTCATACAAGGACCCTCGATGACCCTCAGAATGCCTTCTCTTGGGCTCACAATACAAGGACCCTCGATGACCCTCGAAATGCCTTATCTTGGGCTTACAATACAAGGACCCACGGGCTTCTTAAAAGCATCCCCATAATCTATAATCAATTTTTCCTCGAGATTTAGACATTTATCATCTCTATGGAAGAAGTATCTCATCTATCACATCAAATACAATCAAACACTTTTCAAATCACACTCTTTTCAAACAAAAACATCTTTTAACTGTAAGTGGTAACGCTTGTACACTCAAGCAAAACACCCAATACTTACAATTAAAGATTCAATCATCTTTCAAACATCTTTCTTAACTCGTAAGTGGTAACGCTTGTATACTCAAGCAAAACACCTAATACTTACGATGAAAGATTCAATCAACTAACCCTTCAAAATGTATGTGATGAAATAGATTAGATACATTTTTCATTAAGATGGCATTTGTCTTTGTCTCTTAATAACACCCGTTGCTTCCACTAGCATAAGTGGGAACTACGATTGCTCTGACTTTCTCAATCTTCCTTTGAGAATACGTAGGCACAAGGTCTCATCCTTGGCGAGCATACTTCTTTCTCCCTCAAACCAAACAAAACCATAGATCCCTTAGATCCGAGTTACAAATGCTCTAATTCCCATTAAGGGATATGTATGCAGAAGATCCCAATGATCTTTGCGAGCACAATAATAACAAAACCTAGGATCCCACATAACCTACGCTTCTTAAAATCCAAAGGAGAAACTTTCCCAAGAATAGAATAGCAAATTTAAACACACAAAAATATCAAAATATTCATATATAAGGCTATAGATAACTATATATATTTAGGGTGCCACATCTATTCCCTTTAAATAACAAACCCCCTTGCCCAGAATCTCCCCAATGCGTTGCGTCTAGTTAACGCTAGTCGTACTACATATCATATTTATTGAGGGTATTGCAGCTTCCCCCTTTTTCATCTCATTTTTCTTGTTTTGGAAACAATAAACCTTGATGCTCTCGGCATCTTTAAAAACAAATCAAAAGAGTAAATCGTTTCGAGCCAGAGATTCGAATTCCGATTCGATTCCCTCGTTCGCCACTTTTTAACGCGAACAGAAAAAATGGTGACTCTGCTGGGGAGTAGCTAAAATTTTATTTTCAAAAAAAAAACTGTGACTCTGCCAAAGAGCACCAAGTTTTTTTTTGTTTTCAAAAGAAGAAAAAAAGGGGTTAAGCTTTCATATGTGCATATGTTTGTTTTTCTTTATTATGTGTTTTCGCGATTTCATTTGATGGAAATAAATCCTAACCTGGATTTAAGAAACATTTTAAGATCCAGGTGGGGGTATAGTCCTATTAACTTGTGAGAAGTTCCATTACTTACTAAGTTAATTTGAGATCCCTCTCTCAGTGGAGGTTGTCTTGGGAGTATTTGTGTTTAGCAAGTATTTGCGAAGACATTTTGTTTTCAAGGGAACTAAGGAAGCTGAGTGGCTGTAGAACACATAACCCATCCTGGCCATTTAGGATATAGTGCAGAAGCTATTCAGGTGTAAGCTTGGATTAGTTGTCGTGCGAGACTACGATCAGGCGAGTTTTTCTTGAAAAATATTATTGGACTTCGAGTATTCAACAAATCCGATAATATTTCAAAGAGAAGCATTGAACCTGTATTATCAGTAGAACATGTTTTGCAGGTGAATAAGCCCTTAGAACTTACCCACGTTTGGTTCTTATCGTTGTCCTCATGCTCGTGACTTTAAACGCTTAAACGTGTGTATAACCACTAACCATGTTTTTATCTTTGTGGCATTCATGCATTCATTCAAAAACTTCGAATTCTCATTTCTCTTCCCATTTCCAAAGAATTTAGAGATTTTTCTTTGTAAACATTTTAGGTTAGAGTAATGGACGTCAGAAGAAGATATACCAAGAAATATAGTTTTAGAATTCCTGATGTAGGAAAGTTAAAAGAGTTAGCATCCTTGGTGGAAGATCCCTCGGATTTCAGAAAACGCTATGGAACTCTTTTAACTGTCCTGAACACTAACGTTGATGAAGGACTTCTCAAAACTTTCATTCAGTTTTATGATCCAACCTATCACTGTTTCACTTTCCCTGATTATCAGTTGATGCCTACTTTGGAAGAGTACACACACATCCTAGGTATCTCAGTGTCAGACAAGGTGCCTTTCAATGGTTTGGAAGCCATTCCTAAGCCACCAGTCATTGTAGCAAACTCTCCCTTAAGGAAATATGAGATAGACAAAAACCTGACTACCAAAGGAAAACTCTTAGGACTAACTTCAAAGTTCCTAATGGAGAAGGCTTTTAAATTTTCTGAAGCCGGTAGCATGGTAGCCTTTGAAGCTGTTTTGGCTTTGCTCATTTATGGATTAGTGTTGTTTCTCAACGTCCCAAGTTTCGTTGATATCAACGCCATAAGGATCTTTCTGATTGGAAATCCCATTCCCACTTTGCTTGGTGACACGTATTTCTCCATTCATCATAGGAATCATCAAGGAGACGGAACTATCGTGTGTTGTGTACCTCTGTTATTCAAATGGATTGTCTCACACTTGCCTAAGTCTCCTATCTTCTGCGAAAACAAAAACGGCTGTCATTGGTCTCGAAGACTCATGTCTCTTACTAACGACGATATCCATTGGTATACCTTGGCCAACAATGAGATGGAAATCATTGAAAGCTGTGGAGAGTTTTCCAACGTACCTCTCATTGGTACGAAAGGAGGAATTAACTACAACCCATTCTTGGCAAGACGTCAACTCGGGTATGCAAACTCTAGTAAACCCCTCGGTTTTACAGTAGAAAATTACTTTTATCATGAAGGGGAAGATTCCTAAGGTTTGAAAGCCAAAATGATAAGAGCTTGGCATCATATTCGAAGGAAAGAAAAGGGTGATGCAAGGAATTGTGTAGCCATGAAAATCTACAATTCTTGGGTAAAGAAAAGAGTGAAGGAATTCCGAATGCCTTATGCTTATGAAGAACCCATGTTCCCAGTGGTATCTAAATCGACCACCATTCCTGTTGAGGCTATGGGAGAATACCAAGAAGCTTTGGCTAAGATGAGGCTAGAGAAAGAAGATTTGGAAGACAAGTTTCTTAAGACTGACTTTGAAAATGAGAAGCTTAAGAAGCAGGTCAAAGATCATGAAAAAACACTCTACTTTCAAGATGAATGGCTCATGGAGAAAGATGAGAAGATTCGTCGAAAAGATGATGCGATCAAAAGATACATCAATGAGAGGAAAATAAAGCTTGAAGAAATGACAACTAGCAATCCTGCTCCTGACGATTGGAAAAAGTCATCAACAAGTTGAAAGCCGAGAAAGCTGAACTTAAAGCTTACTATGGGAAATAAATCCTGAAGTTGAAGCTGCATCAAGCATTTGGTTCTTCATCAGACGAAGACGCTTAATTAGTTTAGCTTTATTTTTATCATTTATTTTATCATTGTAAGAGCCATGCTCCAAAAAATTGTTGTAATCTTCTTTCGATATTAATAAAATAAGAGTTTTCCATCCAAATGTTTACCAGAAATCTCTCTTTTAGCGTAAATTCTTTGGAAATTCTTTTCTCTTTGCATTCATAATCATGCATCATACTTTACATCTCGAGTTTGTTATTTAGAGTCTTATCTTTTGGAATTTTTTCCAGAGAGAAAGATCGTCAAGCTGTCGCGTCTTAGAGTTTCTCAACTACGTTTACAGTCAGCTCGCAGATACAATACTCGTGCAAATAGGAGAAAAGCAATGGAAGATTTTGAACAAGAAAATGTTGAGCTTCGTGGCACAATGACAACACTTTAGGAAGAGGTGGAGAGACTCACTTCTTTGGTAAGTTCGTTAGCAGCTACACAAAATCAGCAATCAGCATTAACCGGTCAAAATCAAGCGACGATTTCAGAGATCATTACTACTCCATTTTTAGCTGTTGCATTCAGTAATCCTCTTTTCAGTATTCCAAAAGGCTATCCATGGGGCATGCCTTTCAATTTCGGCATTGGATTTCGTCAACACACTTCTGAAGTACAGGCAACCACGATTGAGGTTCCTACTTTACATAACTCAGCATTTACTCCGCAGCACAGAGTAACCTTTCCTCAAGTCACTATGTCGATTTCTCAACCGATCATGACAAACTCAGCTTCTGTAGTTCACGCTACTGCGGACAAAGAAGTCTATCATAACCCAGGCGACAACACGAATCCTCGTGGCCAAATGGAAAATCTCCAGGAACAATTCCATAAGATGCAACTTGAGATCAAAACAATCCGTGGAAAGGAATTTTTTTGGGAAGAATGCCCACGATCTATGTCTGGTTCCTCGCGTAAGGATACCCGCTAAGTTCAAAGTCCCTGACTTTGAAAAATATAGAGGAAATTCCTGCCCGCGGAGTCATCTTACAATGTACGCTAGGAAGATGTCTACATATAATGACAATCATATATTGCTCATTCACTATTTCCAAGAAAGTCTCACCGGTGCCGCACTGAAGTGGTACATGGGATTAGATAGTGCAAACATCCAGACATTCAATGACCTAGGCGAAGCCTTTGTCCAACAGTACAAATTCAATCTAGACATGGCTCTAGGTCGAGATCAACTCCGTTCTATGTCTCAAAAGGAAAAGGAGACTTTCAAAGAATATGCTCAATGTTGGAGGAAATTGCTGCCCAAGTTAATCCACCGTTAGAAGAAAAAGAAATGACCAAGGTTTTCCTGAACACTCTTAGCCCATTCTACTACGAATGCATGGTCGCCAGCGCTCCCGGAGATTTTACCAAAATGGTAAGCATGGGGATGCGACTAGAAGAAGGAGTCCGAACAGGACACTTAACCAAAGAAATAGGGTCTTCAAGCGGAACCAAGAGAGTTGGAACTGGTTTCCCGAAGAAGAAAGAACATGACGTTGGAATGGTATCCCGAGGGAAACAAAGGAAAAATGTTAGTCACCGACAACAGGTAGCCACGATAGCACCAGTTGTTAATGCAAATTCAAACATGGGAATTACCCCACAATTCCAGCAAAATCAACAGCCTCGACAACAGGCTCAACAATTCAACAACAATCAGAATCGTACTCCTCGAATCTTGCAGTTTGATCGGATTCTGATGACTTACACGAAATTATATCCTGCCTTGATAGAAAGAAATCTTGTGCAAACAAGATTACCACCTCCAATACCAGACAAGTTACCTTGGTGGTACAAAGCAGATGTGTCTTGCCCTTTTCATCAAGGGGCACCAGGTCACGATCTCGAACACTACATAGCACTAAAAGATGAAGTTCAAAGATTAGTAAGGTCTAATCTTCTCTCCTTCAGAAATCCAAATCTGAATGTACAAGCAAATCCACTTCCTAATCATAATGGACATACCGTGAATTCGATACTCAGAAATACAGATCAGTATCTTATCACCAACATAAATATGACAAGAGAAAGCTTGGTACAACTACACGCTATATTCAACATAATGGGCGCCTTTGCTAAACATGACTACACAGCCTGCAGAATCTGCTTTACCGATTTTCAAGGATGTCCAACTGTGAGAGCAGACCTTCAACGGTTAATAGACATTGGCGACATTCAGATCTTCATAAACAGGAATGATTATGACGTGAATATGGTGGGGTATTATCCGCATGAGCTTTTAGTCTCAGATATCAACTCGGAAATTCCCGAAGTAAACGTTATTATCCCCTACTTCTATATGCCCAAGTGTGTAGAAGTTGAGTATAATGGTCCAAGAATTCTAGACTCTCCTTTGGTAATCTGTCTACCTAGTCCTGTTCCTTACAACTCTGACAAAGTAGTTCCCTATCAGTACAACACGACTATGATGGAAGATGGGAAGGAGAAACCCATACCAACTCTTTCAGCCGTAGTTAACATCGCTGAAATAGGACAAGTAACTCGAAGTGGACGTGTGTACACCCTGTTGCCACCAAAGCAACCCATTGCTCCCACTGTTGGACAAAATCCTGTTGATGCACCTACGGAGAATCCTATGGGAATTCCTGTTGGTAATCCAAACATAAACGTTGGTCCGTCTGATGGAACCAATGTCAACTTAGACTTTGACGAGATTCTAAAGCTGATCAAGAAGAGTGAGTACAGAGTTGTATATCAACTGATGGAGACTCCCTCCAAAATCTCAATACTTTCTTTACTTCTGAATTCCGAAGCCCACCGAGAAGCCTTGATGAAAGTGCTAGATCAAGCTTACGTAGATCACGACGTGACTACAGATCAATTTGGTGGAATTGTAGGCAACATAACAACTTGCAACAATTTGAGCTTCAGTGGTGAAGAACTCCCAGAGGAGGGAAGAGATCACAATCTTGCTCTACAAATATCTATGAATTACCAATCAGACTCTCTGTCTAACATGCTGATGGACACTGGCTCATCCTTGAATGTAATGCCAAAAACGACTCTCGCTCGTTTATCTTACAAAGGAACGCCAATGAAATCCAACGATATAGTAGTCAAAGCCTTCGGTGGATCAAGGAAATCTGTTATTGGAGAAGTTGACCTTCCGATGGCGATTGGTCCACATACTTTTCAAATTACCTTCCAAGTCATGGACGTGCCAGCTGCTTACAGTTGTTTGTTAGGACGACCTTGGATACACGAAGCAGGAGCAAGTGACATCCACGCTCCACCAGAAACTGAAGTTTACGACAAATGGGAAGCCAGTAACGATTATTGGTGAACAAGCTTTATTGGTAAGCCATTTGTCCACTTTTTCTTTCATCACTGCCGACGATGTTGAAGGGACACAGTTCCAAGGACTTTCGTTAGAAGATGAATCTATAAAGAAAAGAAGATCGTCTATCTCCTCTTACAAAGAAGCAGGGAAGATAATAAAGAACGGTAATGCCACAGGTTGGGGACAAGTAATAAATCCTATCAACAACGAAACAAAAACAGGGCTCGGATTTGCTCCAGTATTTCCAAAAGCCAATGAAAAGGATGAAACTCTTCGTCCAATCAAAGAAGTATTCCACAACGGAGGTTTCTTAAACCCTATTCCTTAAGAGGTTAATGTTCTTATCGATGAAGGTAATGCAGACAATCTCTCTGAATCCGAAGAATGGAGCACTTATCTTAATGACTCTGAATATGTATCCCAGGAAGAATCGCATGCGCCGTTCTATCCTCCTTCAGACAAATTTGAAGGCATGTTCCTGCAAAAGAATGAGGATGAAATTCCACCTATCCTATCTGAGGTTTGGGATACCTTGGGAGAACCAAGTGGAAATTTTGACTTTATGATGAGATATACTGCTCCTGAAAGCTCAAGAATCAAAATTGAAGACATCCAATCAACTGGATGGGAGGATCCTCCTGAGTATCCCAGTCAACCAGAAGAGTCATACACATCTTCTCGATCTAATCATCAATTTGAGATCCCAAATGAAAATCTCTGCTTCAATACACCTGCCAAGGTTGTTAAGTCTGATTTTGATTATCACCAAGTCAACGTAATTACCGAAGAAAATCAGGAAGACAATTCTGGAAACAATTTGGAAAGTGTCTCGGATAATGAGTCTCTTCACCCAGAGGATTGGGAAGTACATCCCAAGAATCCAGAATACATGCCACTTGAAAGCACATATGCTGCATTCTATGCTCCTCGACTTGTCAATCAAGCAGAAGAAGATCGCTTCAGCAGCTCAAAAGGCAAGGTCAACCGACCAGAGTCTTCAAAGCCTGTTCGACCAACGATCAAAGTCTACACAAGAAATAAGCCAAAAGGAAAACTACCAGAATATCTAGACTTCCAAGGAGTTCGTCACTATTGGAAGCCTGTTAAAGTTCAGACTGATGTTCATAGTTCTAAGTAGTTTATTTCGCTTTGTTTTGAACTCTCGCCTCGTCCAAGGCAGAGAGATATTTTATAGGGTTTAGCTTTTAAATAATTTCTCTTTGTATTGCCCAAGACAAATGAGTTTGTATTTAGGGCCCTGTTTCATATTGTGAATCATAAATAAAAGCGTTGTTTTGATTCCCACATTTTGTGTTTGTTTTTCGTTTTTTACCCTTTTTTTTGGAAATGGTAATCCTAAAAGAAACCAAATAAAAACAAGCATCTTCAAATAATAATAATAATAATCTGCATACACTTTCACATTAACTTTTTCTAAAAAAACAAATTTTTTTTTAATTAAACATAAATCGAACATGCAGATTAACAACGGACAAATCCATTGAGCGCAATAACTCTACGTTCTCTATCGACTTTGAATTCCTTGTGTTTGACACCAAAGAAGAAGTTGAAGAAGAGATCCCGGATGAGATTTCCCGACTACTTAAGCACGAGGAAAGAATCATTCAGCCTCACAAAGAGCCTTTAGAAGCAATCAACTTAGGTTCTGAGGAAGATAAAAAAGAAGTGAACATCGGAGCTCTACTCGACAACAACGTCAAGGGAAAATTGATAGATCTTCTCAAAGAATATGTTGATGTATTTCCTTGGTCATACCAAGACATGCCAGGTTTGGATACCAACATCGTAGAGCACCACTTGCCATTAAAATTGGAGTGTCCACCAGTTAAACAAAGACTGAGAAGGGTTCACCCAGATATGGCTGACAAAATCAAAAAGGAGGTTCAAAAGAAGCTCGACGCAGGTTTCCTCGTTACCTCTGAATATCCTCAATGGTTAGCCAACATAGTGGCTATCTCAAAGAAGGACGGAAATGTCAAAATGTGTGTTGACTACCGAGACTTGAACAAAGCTAGTCCAAAAGACGATTTCCCACTACCGCATATCGACATGCTGGTGGATAGCACTGCTAAGTTCAACGTCTTTTCCTTCATGGACAGTTTCTCTGGCTAAATTAGATCAGAATGGCTCCCGAAGACATGGAGAAGACATCTTTCATCACGCCATGGGGCACATTTTGCTACAAAATAATGCTGTTTGGACTAAAGAATGCATGCGCAACTTACCAAAGGGCAATGACTACTATTTTTCATGATATGATGCACAAAGAGATCGAAGTCTACGTGGACGATGTTCGCGTTAAAAGGTGACGCGCTAGAGGGATGCGAACGTGAATTCGGATTCTCTGGCTCGAAACGATTTAATCTTTTGATTTGTTTATAAAGATGCCGCGAGCATCAAGCTTTATTATTTTCAACACAAGAAAGATGATTTAATGATTATGAAAAGGGAAAATGAAATACCCTCAATTGATATTGGTATGCGTAACGACTAGCGCAAACTAGACGCAACGTATTGGGGAGATTCTGAGTAAGGGGGATTGTTATATGAAGGGAATAGATGGAGCACCCTAAATATATATAGTTATCTATAGCTTTATATATGAATATATTTGATATGTTTGTGTGTTTTAATTTATATTTCTATGATTGGGAAAGTTTCTCCTTTGGGAATTTTAAGAAACAGTAGATTATGTGGGATTCTAGTGTTTGTTATTATTGTGCTCGCAAAGATCTGTGGATCTTCTGCATACATATCCCCTAGTGGGAATCATAGCATTTGTAGCTCGGATCTACAAGGATCTATGGTTTGTTTGGTCTGAGGGAGAAAGAAATTTGCTCGGCAAGGATGAGACCTTGTGCCTACGTATTCTCAAAAGGATGTTGAGAAAGTCAGAGCAATCGTAGTTCCCACTTATGCTAGTGGAAAGCAACGGGATGTTAGTAAGAGACAGACAAATGTCATCTTAATGAAAAATGTATCTAATCTATTTCATCACATACATTTTTGAAAAGTTTGATTGATAAAAATCTTTCGTCGTAAGCATTAGGTGTTTTGCTTGAGTGTACAAGCGTTACCACTTACATGTTTAAGAAAGATGTTTGAAAAAAGTGATTGAATCTTTTAACTGTAATCATTGGGTGTTTTGCTTGAGTGTACAAGCGTTACCACTTACAATTAAGAGATGTTTTTGTTTGAAAACAATGTTGAAAAGAGTTTTGAAAAGTTTTTTTTGACTGTATGTGATATGATAGATGAGATACTTCTTCCATAGAGATGATAAATGTCTAAATCTCAAGGAGAAATTGATTGGATTAAGGGATGCTTTTAAGAAGCCCATGGGTCCTTATATTGTTAGCCCAAGAGGAGGCATTCCGAGGGTCATTTGAGGGTCATCGAGGGTCCTTGTATGAAGCTCAAGAGGAAGCTATAGGGTATGGCTGGCTTTGTGTTAAAAGGGATTTCACCGAGAAACCATCCTTTTTTGAATAAGAGCAATTTCACCGAGAAATTTTACTCTCTGGGGATTTGAAAGTGATTTCACCGGGAAACCATCCTTTCAGGGTTCTATCTTAACGCGGGTGATTCTTTGTATTGGAAGCCCAATAGGAGGCTGTTAAGAGATTTCCTATCTCTTTCATTGTATGATGCCCAAGAGAAGGCTAAACTCAATGAGGAGTTCTTTTGAACGAAGCCCAAGAGGAGGTGACTCAGCAGTGTTGTCTTATATGAAGCCTAAGCGGAGGCTAACTCTGTGGGGAGAGTTTCTTTGTACAAAGCCCAAGAGAAGGCTAGACTCAACTGGGGATGAGTTGTCTTGTATGAAGCCCAAGTAGAGGCTAATTCATGCTGGTGATGAATTGTCTTGTATGAAGCCCAAGCGGAGGCTAAATTGTGGGAAACCTATTGATTAGTCTAATTGTTATGTTATAACTAGACAGTTTGTATAAACAGGTGTGTGTGTGTGTGATATGTATTCACAGGAGTTTATGAAGGAAATATAAACAATGCAATGATGTTTATTTATAGAAATTTATGAAATATAAACAAGTGTCTGTGAAACGAACGTTTAAAACGAGCGCAACTTGATTAGTTACAAGTTTGAACTGTGTACAAGGAAGTGAATATGTACACGAACGAGTATTTATGTACAGAGAGAGATGGATGTACATAGGAGGGTTGGGACTTACACCATGATGGTGGCCCATTGATTTGAAAGCAGTTTCACAGGGAATAATGCTCCTTTCAATACCAATGGTATTCAGTGTATATACAGATGAAACGGAAACGAACGATCGAATTTTATCTGTGAAAAGTATCTGTATTATGTACAGACAAAGATTTGTATGAAAAGAATTTGATATGTACAAGGAAATATTATGTACGTAGAGAATGTTGGTTTGTGTATACACAAGTGAAATGGAAACAAACGATAGAAGTTTTTCTGTACTTGAGTATAAAATGTATCTGTGTTATGTACAGATGAAAATTTGTATGTGTTTGAAGAGAGTTTGATATGTACAAAGAAATATTATGTACATAAAAGAATGTTATGGGACTTACACCATGAAGGAGGCCCATTGGTTTAAAAGAAGTTTCATCGGGAATAATTCTTCTCTTAGAACCAATGGATTGGTGTATAAACAAACGAATGAAAGCAAACGAACGAAATTTGTTTATGTTTGAATATTGACAATGATGATTTGAGTATGTACATAAAAGGATTGGGACTTACACCATAAGGGTGGCCCAAGATCGATTGAGAAATTCAAGAGAAAACGAATTCGATTTTATCGTTTAAATCGGATCGATCGTGGTAAAAGATGTAAGTTTTAATGAAATGTTTTTCTGAAAAAATCATTTTGAAAAGTGTTTTGAAATGTGAGGTTCACTTATGAAAAGTTTTGAAAAAAATCGGAAGTCGAAAACTTGAAGAATTCACCTTAAAAGGAGGTTTGAAAAAGTGTTCAGAACGTCGTTTTCGGCTCGATTAAAATATGATCAGATGAAAGTTTTTTTCTGAAAATTTTTGCACTATCATAAAATAGATGTATTTATTGACAAGTTTTTAAAAAATCATCTCAAAATGAGAAGTTTTGATTGGTCAAAATTTTTTTGGAAGTTTTATGAAAAACATGAAAAAATTGGAAAAGTTGTAAAAAGAATGGTCCTGATGGGAGTTGAACCCCTGACCAAAGGGTGATACACGTGGCAGAAGAGACTAAGAGCAAGCAGACTACCACTAAGCCAAACGCGCTGGGTTGTTTAGTGGACAATGACACGCGTAGACATGATATTGGAAAGTTTAAAATTTTGAAAATGAAGAACACGCGCGCAGCTGTTCTTCGTGGTTTTGATTCTCAGATTCATCAACCCTAGCTACAATCTTCGTTTCTCAACCAAATTGAATGATATAAAAACCAAACTTGCACGATTTTTCATCACGAACATAATGGTACTTGTTAATTGCATTTATATTCAGTCTAACTCAATTGGATTTCTGGAAAATGCTAAGAACCCTAAAACTGATTTTTCAAATTAAATGATGTATGTTTCATGATTCTTGGATTTTTTTGAGGGTTATTGATCGTTAGGTGTGCAGAAAGAGAACGGCCATGAGTTTTTTTCAATTGATGCAAGGAATCATGAGAATGGATTTCGTGTTCTTACCTGTGAAAGTGAGAATCGAATTCTGGATTTTGATGCTTCCAGTTGCTGTTTTATGATTGCTTGAGCTTCTTCGGCATGTATGGAAGCTGTGTGAATGATTTGCTTGCTTTGAACTTGCTCCAATCTTTCCAACCAAGTCGACCTGCACAGACTGAAAATGGCAACTGGATTTTGATGGAAATCGTGTTACAGTTAGATGTTAATGGCCTAGATCATATACATGATGTATATGGATGCTGTTCAGATGATTAGATCATAAGTTAATGCAGCCTAGCTTCAAATTCAATTCCATGGCGCTTTGAAAGTTTGGAAAATGGAAAATGAAAATGGTTTTAGCTTGATTTCAGTTTGATTTTAAGTTTCAAATCAATTACATGTTAGTATTAGAACATGTTAGACACCAAATTACTTAATGTTTCTCACAGATTTTCAAAATGTAAGTTTTCACAAATTGAGTTATGATTCTTGAATTTGGAGAAAGTGGAGAGCATAAATTTGTGATGCTTTGGTGTGGATTGAGCTTGAATTTTTGAGCTATTTATAGGCAAGAGAATTCTGAAATGTTAGGCAACAAGTACAAGCCAATTGGTGAATCAAGGATTGCTTAAGGGGTAAGAATGTCATTTGTAAAGGAAAAGGAAACTTCCTTTTTACCATGTGAGAAACTATCCAACTTGATCCAATCCTTCAATTATTACTTCTCATTGATATTTATCAGTTCATATCCCAATTTGGCAAGGTGGCAAGTGGTCTAAATGAGAAAAACACAAAATGACCTATAATTTGATGTTTTGACTTTTGAAAATCAAGTTTCATGGAGCCTTATGTTTCAATTTCAAAAGTGTAGCTAGACTCATGGATTTGAGAGTTCTTGGACATTTTGGAAATATTTTTCCACAAGCTACAACTTTCATGTTTTGAGTTTTTTCCAATTCAAATTGGAACTAGGTGAAAAAATGGCATGAAGTTTGAAAAAAGTAAGAAATTTCAACACTTAGAAAATTTTCTAAGTATGAAAACTTTTGACTTTTTGTTGACTTTTTCAAATTCTTTAATTTTTGATGATCATGATGGATCATTTGAAGTATTTTGATGATGGAAAAAGTTTTGTTTTGAAAAATTTGACCAAAAGTCAAAGTTTGACTTTTCTGTGCAGATGAAAATTCATCAGATGTTTCAGAAATTGACTGATGAAGTCTGTGAACTTTTTTGATGTTTTGAATCCAGAAATTAGGTCAACATGTTGTATCTAAGATATGATGACCAATCTCTATCCAAAAAAGTTATTTCTTGCTCAAAAAGTCAGAGAATACCCATGTCCGATCAAAACCCTAATTGGTCGATCCTTGATTGATCTGTGTGAGAAATGAGTATCTGATGATCAGAGGCTGATGATTTGATCAAGATAGATCAAATGAGGTGAGAAAAACTCAAACCCTAATTGATTGTCTCTTGAATAAGATGAAAATATGATGAAACCCTAATTTTGACCTGTGACTGCTACACCCGATTAATGATGTCTGAACTGTTAGTTATGCAATGATGCGAATGTAAGGTTGTATCTTAGGTCAAAATTTGGGGTATGACAGATGCCCCTATTTAAGTTTCTTTAACCTGAGAGATGAAGATGACTATCTTCGTTTTGATAGGTGTAAAGAGACTTAAATATCAGAATACGCAAATTTTGGATCTAAGATACCAAAAGATGCGGATGATGCAAAATGATTGAAAAAGTTCCACCCAAAGAAATATCAAAGAAATGACACAGTGGGGAAATTTGTGAATTCGTCCCTGTTGGGGGAAAGAGTGATTCACAAAGTATGTGAATATCTGTTTCATCTTTGGAAACAAAGAAATTACCTTCTGTCAGCCTTGTGACAATGTTTAAGGTAAGTGAAAATGATATTACCAATTATCAGCTTTGTGATAGTTCATGGTAATAAATTCTGAAGATGTTACCAATTATCAGCAACGTGATAACTATAATAAGGTAAATCTTTAGAAAATTGCTGTATATTCAGTTTTGGTGAATATCAAACAAATGAAAGAAACAGATCTCAAAATGAGTTTTAAAGATATTACCAATTATCAGCAAAGTGATAACTATAACAAGGTAAATCTTTTAGAACATTGCTGTATATTCAGCTTTGTGAATAACAGACAGTGAAAGAAACAGAACTCCAATGAGTTTTAAAGATATTACCCATTATCAGCAAAGTGATAACTATAACAAGATAAATCTTTTAGAACATTGCTGTATATTCAGCTTTGTGAATAACAGACAGTGAAAGAAACAGAACTCCAATGAGTTTTAAAGATATTACCCATTATCAGCAAAGTGATAACTATAACAAGATAAATCTTTTAGAACATTGATGTATATTCAGCTTTGTGAATAACAGACAGTGAAAGAAACAGAACTCCAATGAGTTTCTATCTTCTTGGATAAAATCTTGCCGAGGATCTCTCTTTTTGAGAAGATACAAGCATTTTGATTGGAAGGCATAGGTTTTCTTTTAGACAGAAAAACAACTGCTGGGAAATTTCTCGTATAGTCATGATTTTGACTTTGTCGAGAAAACAATTTTTTTATGACAATTTTACGAATGAAGAGAAAGATAAGCAGCTCAGACGATGAGGTTATTGCTTATTGCTTTGTTGATTAAAGACAAGGTTCTATCCATGAATGAACTGGAAAGAAAAAATCAATCAAGACATTATTCCCAATGAGGAATGATCCCAGCTGGGGAATGTGGTGGAGAGAAGAAAATGTATTTCTCTGTTTGGGGACTCTGCCGGGGGAAAAAGGAAAATGTATCCTTTCTGTTTGGAGATATTCTACTGGGGACAGACTCGTACTTACATGAATAAGCGTGACTTATACCAGTGATATGGAAGCAAACATTTCAAAAGATGCAAAAATGCAATGAATGATGCTATCATGTATGAATGTCATGAATGTTATATGCATGCTAACAATACTTGACAAATACACTAAAGAGATATTTGGGAAAAGGACCACGTCACAGTTCGAACAAATACTTGGTGAAAATTGCAGCAATGGTGCAGATGTTCATTAATGAAGAATTTGAGTTGCAGGCTTTAAACTTTCAGAGAAAGGCATTTCATTGGCAACTCGGCCGGGGATTCTTTTTGGGATAAGAATACCGTCCTTTGATGATTTCTGCTGAGGAGAAGATTGCTGTAGCAGTTGTTTTATCCTTTGGAGATTGAAACACTCTTGGAGAAACTGTTGAAGTTTTTTCCGTGTTCATAGTTCAAAGGAAAATTTTTGCTCTTCTTTTTTTTTGTTTCAAAACTTTGAAGTAAAAATTCATTTAAAACATTTTAGTTTCAAAAAGTGATTTTTACAATAAAAAGCGTTATTTTGCAAAATAGAATAAAGTAGGAATTGCAAACAAAAAAGCACAAGGCTCAAATTTATTGATAGAATGGTAATCAGCCAAATGCGTGATTCCATGAACTATTTACAAAAGTTGGAAATGATAATTTATTAGGAAAAGGCTACATTGAAAGCAAATAACCGCTACTATCCCTAACAACTTTGAATTCCCACTGTGCTTGTCGCTTCAGAAGAGTTGATTGAAGATCCGTTGATGGAAAATTCTTCATATGGACAAAATACAGACTGACTGCAGTTACTTTGTCATTTTTGTATCCTTGTTTTTGCCTAGATTGCCTTTTCAGGTTTTCAATCTATCAGGATAATTTCTGTTTATTGTCTCTAATTTTTGCCTGGATTTCCTCTTTAGGTTTTCAATCCACCGAGACGCTCTTTTTTGCCTAAGCCGCCCTTTTCGGGTTTTCGACTTACCGAGCTGTTCTTTTGTTTTTTTAGACAAAGTATTTCTTGACTGCATCAGCATTTACAGGATGCGGGAGTTCATCACCGTCCATGGTTGTGAGAGTCATAGCACCGCCAGAGAAGCTTCTTTTGACGATGTATGGGCCTTCGTAATTAGGAGTCCATTTGCCCCTAGAATCTGGTTGAAAAGACAAAATCTTTTTAAGCACGAGGTCGCCTTCTCGGAATTCACGAGGTCGGACCTTTTTGTCGAAAGCTTTCTTCATTCTTTTTTGATACAGTTGTCCGTGACACAGAGCGGTCAGGCGCTTTTCTTCAATTAAGTTCAGTTGGTCGTACCTGCTTTGACACCATTCGGCCTCAGATAGCTTTGTTTCCATGAGAACTCTCATTGATGGAATCTCAACTTCTACGGGGAGCACTGCTTCCATGCCGTATACTAGAGAAAAAGGAGTTGCCCCTGTTGAAGTGCGTACTGAAGTACGGTACCCATGCAGAGCAAATGGCAGCATTTCGTGCCAGTCTTTGTAAGTGATGACCATCTTCTGGACGATCTTTTTGATGTTCTTGTTGGCTGCTTCAACGGCGCCGTTCATCTTTGGCCGGTAAGGAGATGAGTTATGATGGTCGATCTTGAATTCCTCACACAGTTCTTTCATCATTTTGTTATTCAAGTTCGATCCATTGTCTGTAATGATCTTGCTCGGAACTCCATATCGGCAAATGAGGTTGTTCTTGATGAACCTCACAACCACTTGTCTTGTAACGTTGGCGTAAGATGCTGCTTCGACCCATTTGATGAAGTAATCAATAGCCACTAGAATGAAGCGATGTCCATTGGACGCTTTTGGTTCAATCATTCCAATCATGTCAATGCCCCACATGGAGAAAGGCCACGGAGAGGAGAGAACGTTGAGTAGAGTCGGTGGCACATGGATCTTATCTGCGTAGATCTGGCACTTGTGACATTTCTTAACGTGTTTACAGCAATCGGATTCCATTGTTATCCAATAGTATCCTACTCTCAAGATTTTTCTGGACATTGCATGCCCATTTGAATGGGTTCCAAAGGACCCTTCATGCACTTCGTGAATTATCATGTCTGCTTCGTGTCTATCCACACATCTGGGCAAGACCATGTCGAAGTTTCTTTTGTATAACACATCTTCATCAAGAAGAAATTTCTAGAAAGCCTCCTTAGAGTTTTCTTATCTTTGTGTGATGCCCCGAGTGGGTACTCCAAGGTTTGGAGGAAGCGTTTATGTCGTGGAACCACGGTTTATCATTGACGAATGCTTCGGCTGCAAACACATATGCAGGTCTTTCAAGGCGTCTGATACGGATCTTAGGCATATCGTTCCAATGGTTGACTTTGAACATGGAAGATAGAGTAGCCAAGGCGTCTGCCATTCGATTCTGATCTCGAGGAATATGATGCAATTCAACTTTGTTGAAGAAAGTCAACAAACGTCTCGCATAATCTCGGTAGGGAGTCAAATAGTAATCTGGCGGAGAACGGGATATGAGAACCCTCGGGAGTGATGATGACTATCCCAATTCCATTGCCAAAAAAGTTAACTGCTCCATCAAAGATTAAGCCCCACCTAGATTCTGGATCAGGACCTTCTTTTGGGAACGGTTTGTCACAATCTTTCATTTTTAAGTACATAACATCCTCGTCAGGGAAGTCGAACTTGAGAGATTGGTATTCGTTGATCGGTTGATAAGCCAAGTGATCGGAAAGAATGCTTCCTTTGACCGCTTTTTGGGCACGGTACTGGATGTCATATTTAGATAATAGCATCTGCCATTGAGCGATTCTTCTTGTTAGGGCAGGCTTTTCAAAGACGTACTTGATTGGATCCATTTTGGAGATTAACCAAGTCGTGTGATTGATCATGTACTGGCGGAGATGTTTCGTAGCCCACACTAAGGCGCAACATGTTTTCTCGAGCATGGAGTAACGAGTTTCACAGTCTGTGAATTTCTTACTCAGGTAGTAGATGGCATACTCCTTCTTACCGGTTTCGTCTTGTTGTCCAAGTACGCAGCCCATGGACTCTTCTAGTACGGTAATGTATATGATCAATGGTCTTCCTTCTACTGGAGGGATCAGTATTGGTGGTTCTGACAAGTATTCTTTGATACTGTCGAATGCTTTTTGACAATCGGCTGTCCATACAACCTTTTGATCTTTGCGGAGAAGCTTGAATATCGGCCCACAGGTAGCAGTCATCTGAGAGATAAATCTGGAGATGTAATTTAACCGTCTGAGAAATCCTCTTACTTGCTTTTCTGTACGTGGCGTGGGCATTTCCTGAATAGCCTTGACTTTGTCAGGGTCAACTTCAATTCCTTTTTGACTGATGATGAAACCTAGGAGTTTTCCAGACCTCACCCCAAAGGTGCATTTGTTAGGATTCAGGCGAAGCTGAAACTTCCTTAGTCGTTGAAACAATTTTAAGAGATAGCCTATATGCTCTTCTTCAGTGTCAGACTTTGCTATCATGTCGTCCACGTAGACTTCGATCTCTTTGTGCATCATGTCGTGGAAGAGAGTAGTCATTGCCCTCTGGTAAGTAGCGCCTGCATTTTTTTAATCCAAATGGCATTACTTTGTAGCAAAAGGTGCCCCACGGCGTAATGAAGGATGTCTTCTCCATATCTTCGGGAGCCATTCTGATCTGATTGTAACCAGAGAAACTGTCCATGAAGGAAAAGACGTTGAATTTTGTAGTACTATCCACTAGCATGTCAATATGAGGTAGTGGGAAATCGTCCTTTGGACTAGCTTTGTTTAAGTCCCGGTAGTCAACACACATTCTGACCTTTCCGTCTTTCTTGGAGACATGCACTATGTTGGCTAGCCATTGAGGATACTCAGAAGTGACAAGGAAACCAGCGTCAAGCTGCTTTTGAACTTCCTTTTTGATTTTGTCAGCCATTTCAGGGTGAACTCTCCTTAGCTTTTGCTTAACTGGCAGACACTCTGGTTTTAACGGCATGTGATGCTCCACGATGCTGGTATCTAACCCTGGCATGTCCTGGTAGGACCAAGCGAACACATCAACATATTCTTTGAGAAGACTTATCAGTTTGCTTTTGACACTACTGTTGAGTGATGCTCCGATATTTACTTCTTTTCTATCTTTATCAGAACCCAAGTTGATTGCTTCTAGAGGTTCTTTGTGAGGCTGAATGATCCTTTCCTCGTGCCTTAGCAGTCGGGAAATTTCATATGGGATCTCTTCTTCAACTTCCTCTTTGGTGAATTCACAGGGGATTTCAGAGTTGAGAAAGAGCGTAGAGTTATTGCTTTCAATGGATTTGTCCATCTGTTTAATCTGCATTTTGATTTATGTTTAAAAAAGTTTTTATCATCATTTTTTTTTGAAGAAAATTAATGTGAAAGTGTATGCAGATTAATTTTTTCATTATGACTTTTTTTTTGAAGAGATTTTTTTTATTGTGTTTTTTAGGATTATCATTTCTAGAAAAGGGAAAAAATGAAAATAAACACAGAGTGTAGAAACAAAACAATGCTTTTTATTTATGATTTCACAATATGAACAGGGCCCTAAAATACAAACTCATTCGTCTTGGGCAAGACAAAGAGAAATTATTTAAAAGCTAAGCCCTATAAAACATCTCTTCGCTTTGGGCGAAGCGAGAGTTCAAAACAAAAAGCAAAAAATAAACTACTTAGAGCTATGAACATTAGTCCTAACTTCAATAGGTTTCCAGTAATGACGAACCCCTTGGAAGTCGAGGTACTCGGGTAATTTTCCGCTTGGTTTAACCCTTGAGTATACTTTGATTGCTGGCTGAGCAGGTTTTGAAGACTCTGGACGATGGCCCTTGCCTTTTGTGCTGCTAAAGCGATCTTCTTGATTAACAGATCGGGAAGTACGAGATATAGCATTTGTACTACCTGTTGATCTTTGTGTTGAATACTGGGGATGTTCCTTCCAGTCTTCAGAGTGAAGAGACTCGTTGTCAGCGACACTTTCCGCATCGTATCCTGAATCATACTCTTGATCTTCAGTGATCATGTTGATGTAGTGATAACCAGGATCTGGCTTGGTGAAATCCACAGTCGTGTTGAAACAGAGATCTTCGTTTGGGATCTCGATCTGCTGATTAGGTTGAGAAGACGAGTATTCCTCTTCTGATTGACTAGGGTATTCAAAATCATCACCCCATCCTATAGGTTGGATATCTTCGATCCGGATTTTCGAGCTTTCTGGCGCAGAGTATTTCACCATGTAGTCGAATTTGCCACTTGGTTCTCCCAAGGTATCCCAAATTTCAGCAGGGACTGGTGGATTTTCACGTTGTTGTAAGGACATGTCTTTGAATCGATCAGTCGGTGCATATGATTCCTCTTGAGACACATATTCAGGACTATTCAAATAAGTGCTCCACTCTTCAGATTCAGATGGATCATCCTCATCTTCTTCAATGGTTACAACATTAACCTCTTGCGGAACAGGGTTTAAGAGACCTCCACTGTGAAATACTTCCTTGATGGGGGGAAGTGCTTCATCCTTTGGTTTGTTCTGGGAGAAAACAGGTGTGAACCCGAGTCCGGCTTTTGTTCCGTTGTTGACAGTTTTAATTACTTGTCCCCATCCTTCAGCATTGCCATCTTTCACAATCTGTGCTGCTTCTTTATATGAAGAGATAGATGATCTGTTTTTTCTAGCAGATTCATCTTCTAACGGATGCTCTGGGAGATGCCTCCCTTCAATGTCATTAGCTGTGATGAAAGAGAAACTGGATAGATGACTTACAAGTAAAGCTTGTTCTGTGATGGTCACCAACTTTCCATTTACTGTGAATTTTAATTTCTGATGGAGAGTAGAAGTTACTGCTCCTGCATCGTGGATCCAAGGTGTTCCTAGTAGGCAACTGTAAGCAGCTGGTACATCCATGACTTGGAAAGTAATTTGAAAAGTGTGCGGGCCAATCGTCATCGGGAGATCAACTTCCCCAATAACTGACTTCCTTGATCCGTCGAAAGCTCTTACTATTATGTCGTTGAACTTCATCAGCGTTCCTTTGTAAGTTAAGCGGCGTCGTTTTGGCATTACATTTAAAGATGAACCCGTATCCACCAACACATTGGATAGGGAATCTGACTGGCAAATCATCGAGATGTGCAAGGCCAAGTTGTGATTTTTCCCTTCTTCCGGAAGTTCCTCGTCACTAAAACTCAGATTATTGCAGGCTGTTATGTTGGAGACGATCCCTCCAAATTGATCTGTAGTCACATCATGATCCACATAAGCCTGATCTAGTACTCTCAACAAAGCTTCTCTGTGAGCTTCAGAGTTGAGGAGTAAGGCGATGTCGAAATCTTTGAAGATGCGCATCAATTGGTCTACGACTCGGTATTCACTTTTCTTGATCAGTTTTAGTATCTCTTCAAAGTCTGAGTTGATGTTGGTTCAATCAGTAGAACCAATATTTGTGCTTGGGTTAACAGTGGGAATCGTTGCAGGATTCTCAGCAGATATGTTAACTGGGTTTTGTTTAATAACGAGAACTACAGGCGGTTTTGGTGGCAATGGAGTGTGCACTCGTCCACTTCGCGTTACTCGTCCGATTTCTGTTATATTGACATTAGCTGGCAGTGTAGGCATGGGTTTCTCCTTCCCATCCTCTATCAGGGTTGCATTGTACTGGTAAGGAATTGCTCTGGTAGAACTATATGGAACAGGACCAGGTAGGCAAATTACCAAAGGAGATGTTGGAATCTTTGGAACCATCGCGATCTCCGCATGCTTGGGTATGTTGAAACAAGGGATTACAACGTTTACTTCGGGGTTCTCCGAGTTGATATCTGAGACTAAAAGCTCATGCGGAAAATGCCCTACTGTATTTACGTCATGATCATCTATGTTTCTGTAAACTTGTAGATCACCGATGTCTAACAAATACTGGATATCTGCTCTTATGGTGGAACATCCTTGAATATTCTTGGAGCAGATGCGGCAGGCTGCGTAATCATGCTTAGTGAAGGTGCTCATGGTACTGTATGCTTCATGCAGATGCACCAAGTATCCTTTGATCGGGTTTACGTCTGCATGAGATACCGTATTTCTTAGCATTAGATTCAGAGTGTCCACTATGGTGGGAAGTGGATTGGCTTGCACATTCGGACTTGTGTTTACGAAGGAAAGAAGATTAGTTTTCACTAATCTACCCTCTGCTTTCAATGCTATGCAATGCTCAAGGTCATGGCCTGGTGCCCCTTGGTGAAAAGGGCAAGATACATCCGTTTTGTACCACCATGGTAATTTTTCGGGAACGGTGGTAACCTTGTTATTAGATTCCTTTCTATCGGTAGAGGTAAAGTTACGTATCGTCATTGGAATTGGGTCAAGTGGCCGAGGCGTGCGGTTTTGGTTGTTAAGCTGCGAGCACATTGGCGAGGCTGTTGAGTTTGTTGATTTTGTTGAAATTGCGGAGCAATTCCTGTGTTTGGAGTTGTGTTGACGGCGGGTGCTATGGCAGCTACTTGTCGTTGTTGAATGACATTCTTGCGTGGTTTCCCTCGGGATACCATTCCTACGTCATGTTCTTTTCTCCTTGGAAAACTGGTTCCAGCCTTCTTTATACCACTAGAAGATCCTACTTTCTTGGTTAGACGCCCGGTTCGAACTCCCTCTTCTAATCATATTCCCATGTTCACCATCTCAGTGAAATCTCCGGGAGCGCTAGCGATCATTCGCTCATAGTAGAATGAGCCTAGAGTATTCAGGAATACCTTAGTCATCTCCTTTTCTTCCAATGGTGGGTTGACTTGGGCAACAATTTCCCTCCATCGTTGCGCATATTCCTTGAACGTCTCTCTTTCCTTTTGAGACATGGAGCGGAGTTGATCCCTATCAGGAGCCATATCCAAGTTAAATTTGTATTGCTGGATAAAGGCTTTGCCTAGGTCGTTGAATGTTTGGATATTCATGCTGTCTAAACCCATATACCACTTCAGTGCGGCATCGGTGAGACTATCCTGGAAGTAATGGATTAGTAACTGATGATCCTCATTGTAGGTGGACATTTTCCTAGCATACATCGTGAGATGACTTTGCGGGCAGGAGTTTCCTTTGTATTTTTCAAAGTCAGGGACTTTGAATTTTGCAGGTATTCTTACGCGAGGAACTAAGAAAAGATCCCGGGAGTTTTTCCCAAACAATTCTTTCCCTCGAATTGTTTTTATCTCTAGCTGCATTTTGAGGAGTTGTTCCTGGAGATTTTCCATTGAACCACGTGAATTTGAATTACTGCCTGGAGTGTGATGAACTTCTTCGTCCATGGTAGCGTGCACTACAGAAGTCGAGTTCGTCATGATCGGTTGAGACACCGGCATTGTTACTTGTGGAAGAGTTATTCCACGTCGCGGAGCAGAGTTTTGTTGCAAAGTAGGTATTTCAAGCGAGGTTGTTTGAGAAGTCGGTTGGCGAACTCCGATGCAGTTAAAGGCATGCCCATGGATAGCCTTGGCATCTTGAAGCGAGCTACTAGCTGCGGCGATTGAGGCGGAGTAGTAGTGTCTTCGAAGTTCTGCTTGGTTTTGATCGATCTTGCTTGTTGACTTTCTTGTTGTGGCAGTGAGTTGACCAAAGATGTGAGTCTCTCCACTTCTTCTTGTAGCGTCGTTCTTGTACTCTGAGTTCAACGTTCTCTTGCTCAAAGTTCTCCATTACTTTTCTTCTTTTTGATCTAGTATCGTACGTTCGAGTTGGCTGTGGACGCGGTCGAGAAACTCTAAGACGCGACAGCTTGACGATCTTTCTATCTGTTCGAACTGTTTAAGTTTTTCAAGCTGTGAAAGTATGAAACACTGTGAAAGTGTCAGACTCTAAACAATAGGCTTAAATGCAAAGTATGATGCATGAATATGATTGTAAAGAACAGAAGTTTCCAAAGAATTTAATGCTAAAGAGATATTTCTGGAAAATATTTGGATGGAAAACACAAATTTTATTAATTATTGAAAGAAGATTACAACAATTGTTTTTTGTTGGAACATTGCTCACACAAATGATAAAATAAATGATAAAAATTACAAACTAAATTGAACTAATTAAACGTCTTCGTCGGATGGCGATCCAAAGGCTTGATGCAACTTGACGGTTTCCTTCCCATAGTGAGCTTTTAGTTCAGCTTTCTCGGCTTTTAGCTTGCTAATGACTCTCTTCCACTCGTTGGGAGCGGGATCGCTGGTTGTCATTTCCTCAAGCTTTCTTTTCCTTTCTTTGACGTATCTCTGGATTGCGGTATCCTTCTGGCGAATCTTCTCATCTTTCTCCATGAGCCATTCATCCTGGAAGTAGAGCGTCTTTTCATGATCTTTGACTTGCTTCTTGAGTTTTCATTCTCAAGGTTAGCCTTAAGGAATTTGTTTTCCAAAGCTTCTTTCTCAAACCTTATTTTGGTCAAGGCTTCTTGGTATTCTCCCACACTTGACGGGAAAATTTGTTGATTTGGAGGCGATTGAGAACATGGGATCCTCATAAGCGTAAGGCATTGAAATTCCTTCGCTCTTTTCTTTACCAAAGTGTAGGTTTCCATGGCTACACAATTCTTTGCCTTCCCTTTTTCTTTCCTTCGGATGTGATGCCAAGCTTTGATCATCTTAGCTTTCAATCCCTGGGAATCCTCTCCTTCATGATAAAAGTAACTTTCTACAGTGAAACCAAGAGGTTTACTAGAGTTTGCGTATCTGAGTTGACGTCTCGCTAAAAATGGGTTGTAGTTGATTCCTCCCTTCGTACCGATGAGGGGTACGTTGGCAAATTCTCCACAGCTCTCAATGATTTCCATCTCATTATGCGCCAAGGTATACCAATGGATATCGTCGTTTGTAAGAGACATGAGTCTTCTTGACCAATGCCACTCGTCTTTGTTCTCGCGGAAGATAGGAGATTTAGGCAAATGCGAGGTAATCCATTTGAAAAACAGAGGTACACAACACACGATAGTTCCGTCTCCTTGACGATTCCTATGATGAATAGAGACGTACGTATCTCCGAGCAGAGTGGGAACGGGATTTCCAATCAGAAAGATCCTTATGGCGTTGATATCAACGAAATTTGGGACGTTGGGAAACAACACCAATCCGTAGAGGAGTAAAGCTAAAATAGCTTCAAAGGCTACCATACTACCAGCTTCAGAGAATTTGAGAGCCTTCTCCATTAGGAACTTTGAAGTTAGTCCTAAGAGTTTTCCTCTGGTAGTTAGGTTTTTGTCTATCTCAGATTTCTTTATGTGAGTCATCGTTGCAATGGGTGACTTAGGAATGGCTTCAAACCATTGAAAGGCACTTTGTACGATCTTGAGATACCTAGGATATCGCATACTCTTCCAAAGTAGGCATCAGCGATAATCGGGGAAAGTGAAACATCGATAGATGGATCGTGGAAAGCGAAAGTTTTGAGAAGTCCTTCATCAACGTTAGCGTTCAAAAGAGTTAAAAAGTTCCATAGCGTTTTACGAAATCCGAGGATCTTCTACCAAGGATGCTAACTCTTTCAACTTTTCTCGTCGAAATTCTAAAAGCTGTATCTTTTGGTGAATCTTCCTCGACATCCATCACTCTAACCTAAAATATTTTACAAAGAAAAATCTCTAAATTCTTTGGAAATGGGAAGAGAAATGAATTTTTTTGTTTTTATGAATGAATGAATGCATGAATCGGCAAACATGGTTAGTAGTTATACACAGGGCAAGCGTTGAAGTCACGAGCATGAAGCCAACGATAAGAATCAACGTGGTTAAGTTCTAAGGGCTTATTCATACGTGAAATGGGTTCTCGATGTCTGAGCTCAACACTCCTCTTTGAAATATTATCGGTTTGTTGAATACTCGATGGTCCAATAATATTTTCAAGAAAACTACTTGATCGTAGTCTCGCATGACAATTACTCTAGGCTTACACGAATAATCTACACTACATCCTAATGGCGGGATGGTTTATGTGTTCTGACCCACTCGACTTCTTAAGTTCCCAGTACAACGTCTTCGCAATTACTTTCTAAACACAATACCCCCAAGACAAACCTCCACTGGGCGGGAGATATTAACTTCGTAAGCATTGAACTTCTCACGTATTAATACCTCCACCTAGATATTAAAAATGTTTCTTAAATCCGGGTTAGGATTTCTTTCCATCAGATGAAATCGCGAAAACACACAATAAAGAAAAAACAGATATATGCAAAACATAAAAGCTTATCCCCTTTCTTTTCTTTTTGAAAACAAAAAAGCTTGGTGCTCTCGGGCAGAGTAACACGTTTTCTTTTTCTTGAAAAATCAAAATTTCAGCTCCCAGTAGTCGCCATTTTCTGTTCGTTAAAGGTGGCGCTAGAGGATCTGACGTGAATTCGGATTCTCTGGCTCGAAACGATTTAATCTTTTGATTTGTTTATAAAGATGCCGCGAGCATCAAGCTTTATTATTTTCAACACAAGAAAGATGATTTAATGATTATGAAAAAGGGGAAAGCTGAAATACCCTCAATTGATATTGGTATGCGTAACGACTAGCGCAAACTAGACGTAACGCATTGGGGAGTTCTGAGTAAGGGGGATTGTTATATGAAGGGAATAGATGGAGCACCCTAAATATATATAGTTATCTATAGCTTTATATATGAATATATTTGATATGTTTGTGTGTTTTAAATGCTATTTCTATGATTGGAAAAGTTTCTCCTTTGAGATTTTTAAGAAACAGTAGATTATGTGGGATTCTAGTGTTTGTTATTATTGTGCTCGCAAAGATCTATGGATCTTCGCATACATATCCCTAGTGGGAATCGAGCATTTGTAGCTGGGATCTGGGCATCTATGGTTTGTTTGGTGCGAGGAGAAAGAAATTTGCTCGGCAAGGATGAGACCTTGTGCCTACGTATTCTCAAAGGATGTTGAGAAAGTCAGAGCAATCGTAGTTCCCACTTATGCTAGTGGAAAGCAACGGGATGTTAGTAAGAGACAGAAAAATGTCATCTTAATGAAAAATGTATCTAATCTATTTCATCACATACATTTTTGAAAAGTTTGATTGATAAAAATCTTTCGTCGTAAGCATTAGGTGTTTTGCTTGAGTGTACAAGCGTTACCACTTACATGTTTAAGAAAGATGTTTGAAAAAAGTGATTGAATCTTTTAACTGTAAGCATTGGGTGTTTTGCTTGAGTGTACAAGCGTTACCACTTACAATTAAGAGATGTTTTTGTTTGAAAACAGTTTTGAAAAGTTTTTTTTGACTGTATGTGATATGATAGATGAGATACTTCTTCCATAGAGATGATAAATGTCTAAATCTCAAGGAGAAATTGATTGGATTAAGGGATGCTTTTAAGAAGCCCATGGGTCCTTGTATTGTTAGCCCAAGAGGAGGCATTCCGAGGGTCATTTGAGGGTCATCGAGGGTCCTTGTATGAAGCTCAAGAGGAAGCTATAGGGTATGGCTGGCTTTGTGTTAAAAGGGATTTCACCGAAACCATCCTTTTTGAATAAGAGCAATTTCAGGAAATTTTACTCTGGGGATTTGAAAGTGATTTCACTGAAACCATCCTTTCGTGGTTCTATCTTAACGCTGGTGATTCTTTGTATTGGAAGCCCAATAGGAGGCTGTTAAGAGATTTCTATCTCTTTCATTGTATGATGCCCAAGAAGGCTAAACTCAATGAGGAGTTCTTTTGAGCGAAGCCCAAGAGGAGGCGACTCAGCAGTGTTGTCTTATATGAAGCCTAAGCGGAGGCTAACTCTGTGGGGAGAGTTTCTTTGTACAAAGCCCAAGAGAAGGCTAGACTCAACTGGGGATGAGTTGTCTTGTATGAAGCCCAAGTAGAGGCTAATTCATGCTGGTGATGAATTGTCTTGTATGAAGCCCAAGCGGAGGCTAAATTGTGGGGAACCTATTGATTAGTCTAATTGTCATGTTATAACTAGACAGTTTGTATAAACAGGTGTGTGTGTGTGTGTGTGATATGTATTCACAGGAGTTTATGAAGGAAATATAAATAATGCAATGATGTTTATTTACAGAAATTTATGAAATATAAACAAGTGTCTGTGAAACGAACGTTTAAAACGAGCGCAACTTGATTAGTTACAAGTTTGAACTGTGTACAAGGAAGTGAATATGTACACGAACGAGTATTTATGTACAGAGAGAGATGGATGTACATAGGAGGGTTGGGACTTACACCTTGATGGTGGCCCATTGATTTGAAAGCAGTTTCACAGGGAATAATGCTCCTTTCAATACCAATGGTATTCAGTGTATATACAGATGAAACGGAAACGAACGATCGAATTTTATCTGTGAAAAGTATCTGTATTATGTACAGACAAAGATTTGTATGAAAAGAATTTGATATGTACAAGGAAATATTATGTACGTAGAGAATGTTGGTTTGTGTATACACAAGTGAAATGGAAACAAACGATAGAAGTTTTTCTGTACTTGAGTATAAAATGTATCTGTGTTATGTACAGATGAAAATTTGTATGTGTTTGAAGAGAGTTTGATATGTACAAAGAAATATTATGTACATAAAAGAATGTTATGGGACTTACACCATGAAGGAGGCCCATTGGTTTAAAAGAAGTTTCATCGGGAATAATTCTTCTCTTAGAACCAATGGATTGGTGTATAAACAAACGAATGAAAGCAAACGAACGAAATTTGTTTATGTTTGAATATTGACAATGATGATTTGAGTATGTACAAGTAAAACTAAGTATGTACATAAAAGGATTGGGACTTACACCATAAGGGTGGCCCAAGATCGATTGAGAAATTCAAGAGAAAACGAATTCGATTTTATCGTTTAAATCGGATCGATCGTGGTAAAAGATGTAAGTTTTAATGAAATGTATTTTTGAAAAAATGATTTTGAAAAGTGTTTTGAAATGTGAGGTTCACTTATGAAAAGTTTTGAAAAAAATTGGAAGTCGAAAACTTGAAGAATTCACCTTAAAAGGAGGTTTGAAAAAGTGTTCAGAACGTCGTTTTCGGCTCGATTAAAATATGATCAGATGAAAGTTTTTTTCTGAAAATTTTTGCACTATCATAAAATAGATGTATTTATTGACAAGTGTTTAAAAAATCATCTCAAAATGAGAAGTTTTGATTGGTCAAAAAAATTGTGGAAGTTTTATGAAAAACATGAAAAAATTGGAAAAGTTGTAAAAAGAATGGTCCTGATGGGAGTTGAACCCCTGACCAAAGGGTGATACACGTGGCAGAAGAGACTAAGAGCAAGCAGACTACCACTAAGCCAAACGCGCTGGGTTGTTTAGTGGAAAATGACACGCGTAGACATGATATTGGAAAGTTTAAAATTTTGAAAATGAAGAACACGCGCGCAGCTGTTCTTCGTGGTTTTGATTCTCAGATTCATCAACCCTAGCTACAATCTTCGTTTCTCAACCAAATTGAATGATATAAAAACCAAACTTGCACGATTTTTCATCACGAACATAATGGTACTTGTTAATTGCATTTATATTCAGTCTAACTCAATTGGATTTCTGGAAAATGCTAAGAACCCTAAAACTGATTTTTCAAATTAAATGATGTATGTTTCATGATTCTTGGATTTTTTTGAGGGTTATTGATCGTTAGGTGTGCAGAAAGAGAACGACCATGAGTTTTTTTCAATTGATGCAAGGAATCATGAGAATGGATTTCGTGTTCTTACCTGTGAAAGTGAGAATCGAATTCTGGATTTTGATGCTTCCAGTTGCTGTTTTATGATTGCTTGAGCTTCTTGGCATGTATGGGCTGTGTGAATGATTTGCTTGCTTTGAACTTGCTCCAATCTTTCCAACCAAGTCGACAACTGGCAACTGGATTTTGATGGAAATCGTGTTAGATGGATCATATACATGATGTATATGGATGATGATTTAAATTAGCGAATTCCATGGCAGGTTTGAAAGTTTGGAAAAATGGAAAATGAAAACTGGTTTTAGCTTGATTTCAGTTTGATTTTAAGTTTCAAATCAATTACATGTTAGTATTAGAACATGTTAGACACCAAATTACTTAATGTTTCTCACAGATTTTCAAAAATGTAAGTTTTCACAAATTGAGTTATGATTCTTGAATTTGGAGAAAGTGGAGAGAAAGCATAAATTTGTGATGCTTTGGTGTGGATTGAGCTTGAATTTGTGAGCTATTTATAGGCAAGAGAATTCTGAAATGTTAGGCAACAAGTACAAGCCAATTGGTGAATCAAGGATTGCTTAAGGGGTAAGAATGTCATTTGTAAAGGAAAAGGAAACTTCCTTTTTACCATGTGAGAAATTATCCAACTTGATCCAATCCTTCAATTATTACTTCTCATTGATATTTATCAGTTCATATCCCAATTTGGCAAGGTGGCAAGTGGTCTAAATGAGAAAAACATAAAATGACCTATAATTTGATGTTTTGACTTTTGAAAATCAAGTTTCATGGAGCCTTATGTTTCAATTTCAAAAGTGTAGCTAGACTCCATGGATTTGAGAGTTCTTGGACATTTTGGAAAGATTTTTCCACAAGATACAACTTCCATGTTTTGAGTTTTTTCCAATTCAAATTGGAACTAGGTGAAAAAATGGCATGAAGTTTGAAAAAAGTAAGAAATTTCAACACTTAGAAAATTTTCTAAGTATGAAAACTTTTGACTTTTTGTTGACTTTTTCAAATTCTTTAATTTTTGATGATCATGATGGATCATTTGAAGTATTTTGATGATGGAAAAGTTTTGTTTTGAAAAATTTGACCAAAAGTCAAAGTTTGACTTTTCTATGCAGATGAAAATTCATCAGATGTTTCAGAAATTGACTGATGAAGTCTGTGAACTTTTATGATGTTTTGAATCCAGAAATTAGGTCAACATGTTGTATCTAAGATATGATGACCAATCTCTATCCAAAAAAGTTATTTCTTGCTCAAAAAGTCAGAGAATACCCATGTCCGATCAAAACCCTAATTGGTCGATCCTTGATTGATCTGTGTGAGAAATGAGTATCTGATGATCAGAGGCTGATGATTTGATCAAGATAGATCAAATGAGGTGAGAAAAACTCAAACCCTAATTGATTGTCTCTTGAATCAAATGAAAATCTGATGAAACCCTAATTTTGACACATCGCTACACCGATTAATCTTTATCGAGCTAGTTATGCAATGATGCGAATGTAAGGTGGTATCTTAGGTCAAAATTTGGGGTATGACAGACGACATGATAGCAAAGTCTGACACTTAAGAAGAGCATATAAAATATCTCTTAAAGTTGTTTCAACGACTAAGGAAATTTCAAATTCGCCTGAATCCTAACAAATGCACCTTTGGGGTAAGATCTGGAAAACTCCTAGGTTTCATCGTTAGTCAAAGAGGTATTGAAGTTGACCCTGACAAAGTCAAGGCTATTTAAGAAATGCCTACGCCACATACAGAAAAGAAAGTAAGAGGATTTCTTGGACGATTGAATTACATCTCCAGATTTATCTCTCAGATGACTGCTACTTGTGGGCCAATATTCAAGCTTCTCCGCAAAAATCAAGAGGTTGTGTGGACAAAAGATTGTCAAAGAGTGTTTGACAGTATCAAGGAATACCTGTCAGAACCTCCAATATTGATTCCTCCAATCGAAGGTAAACCATTAATCATGTACCTTATCGTGCTAGAAGATTCCATGGGCTGCGTGCTTGGACAGCAAGATGAAACCGGTAAGAAAGATCATGCCATCTACTACTTGAGTAAAAAGTTCACAGATTGTGAAACTCGTTACTCCATGCTCGAAAAAACATGTTGTGCTTTGGTGTGGGCTTCGAAACGTTTGCACCAGTACATGATCAATCACACGACTTGGTTAATCTCCAAAATGGATCCAATCAAGTACGTCTTTGAAAAGCCTGCCCTAACAAGAAGAATCGCTCAATGGCAGATGCTATTATCTAAATATGACATCCAGTACCGTGCCCAAAAAGCGGTCAAAGGAAGCATTCTTTCCGATCACTTGGCTTATCAACCGATCAACGAATACCAATCTCTCAAGTTCGACTTCCCTGACGAGGATGTTATGTACTTAAAAATGAAAGATTGTGACAAACCGTTCCCAAAAGAAGGTCCTGATCCAGAATCTAGGTGGGGCTTAATCTTTGATGGAGCAGTTAACTTTTTTGGCAATGGAATTGGGATAGTCATCATCACTCCCGAGGGTTCTCATATCCCGTTCTCCGCCAGATTACTATTTGACTCCCTACCGAGATTATGCGAGACGTTTGTTGACTTTCTTCAACAAAGTTGAATTGCATCATATTCCTCGAGATCAGAATCGAATGGCAGACGCCTTGGCTACTCTATCTTCCATGTTCAAAGTCAACCATTGGAACGATATGCCTAAGATCCGTATCAGACGCCTTGAAAGACCTGCATATGTGTTTGCAGCCGAAGCATTCGTCAATGATAAACCGTGGTTCCACGACATAAACGCTTCCTCCAAACCTTGGAGTACCCACTCGGGGCATCACACAAAGATAAGAAAACTCTAAGGAGGCTTTCTAGAAATTTCTTCTTGATGAAGATGTGTTATACAAAAGAAACTTCGACATGGTCTTGCCCAGATGTGTGGATAGACACGAAGCAGACATGATAATTCACGAAGTGCATGAAGGGTCCTTTGGAACCCATTCAAATGGGCATGCAATGTCCAGAAAAATCTTGAGAGTAGGATACTATTGGATAACAATGGAATCCGATTGCTGTAAACACGTTAAGAAATGTCACAAGTGCCAGATCTACGCAGATAAGATCCATGTGCCACCGACTCTACTCAACATTCTCTCCTCTCCATGGCCCTTCTTCATGTGGGGCATCGACATGATTGGGATGATTGAACCAAAAGTATCAAACGGACATCGCTTCATCTTAATGGCTATTGATTACTTCACCAAATGGGTCGAAGCAGCAGCGTACGCCAATGTTACAAGACAAGTGGTTGTGAGGTTCATCAAGAACAACCTCATTTGCTGATATGGAGTTCCAAGTAAGATCATTACAGACAATGGATCGAACTTGAACAACAAAATGTTGAAAGAATTGTGTGAGGAATTCAAGATTGAGCATCATAATTCATCTCCTTACCGACCAAAGATGAACGACGTCGTGGAAGCTGCCAACAAGAACATCAAAAAGATCGTCCAGAAGATGGTCATCACCAACAAAGACTGGCACGAAATGCTGCCATTTTCTCTACATGGGTATCGTACCTCCGTACGTACATCAACAGGGGCAACCCCTTTTTCTCTAGTATACGGCATGGAAGCAGTGCTCCCCGTAGAAGTTGAAATTCCATCAATAAGAGTTCTCATGGAAGCTAAGTTATCTGAGGCCGAATGGTGTCAAAGCAGATACGACCAGTTGAACTTAATTGAAGAAAAACGCTTGACCGCTCTGTGTCATGGACAATTATATCAAAGAAGGATGAAGAAAGCCTTCGACAAAAAGGTTCGACCTCGTGAATTCCAAGAAGGCGACCTCGTGCTTAAAAAGATTTTGTATTTTCAACCAGATGCTAGGGGCAAATGGACTCCTAATTACGAAGGCCCATACATCGTCAAAAGAAGCTTTTCTGATGGTGCTCTGACTCTCACGACCATGGACGGTGATGAACTCCCGCATCCTGTGAATGCTGATGCAGTCAAGAAATACTTTGTCTAAGAAGACAAAAGAACAACTCGGTAAGTCGAAAACCCAAAAAGGGCGGCTTAGGAAAAAATGAGCGTCTCGGTGGACTAAAAACCTGAAAAGGCGGTCCAGGAAAAAATTAGAGACAATAAACAGAAAATTATCCTGATAGATTGAAAACTTGAAAAGGCAATCTAGGCAAAAATTAAGGATCAAAATGACAAAGTAACTGCATCAGTCCATACTTCGCCAATCTGAAGAATCTTCCATCAACAGATCTTCAATCAAATCTTCTAAAGCAACAAGCACAGTTGGAATTCAAAGTTGTTTGGGATAATAGTGGTTATTTGCTTTCAATGTAGCCTTTTCCCAATAAATTATCATTTCCAACTTTTGTAAATAGTCTATGGAATCACGCCTTTGGATGATTACCATTCTATCAATAAAATTTGAGCCTTGCGCCCATTTGTTTGCAATTCTTGCTTTATTCTATTTTGCAAAATAACGCTTTTTATTGTGAAAATCGTTTTTGAAACTAAAAAAATAAGTTTTAAATGAATTTTTACTTCAAAATTTTGAAGTAAAAGCAAAATGTTCCTTTGAACTATGAACATAGAAAGAATTCCAACAGTTTTCTCCATAAGTGTTTCGACCTCTGAACGATAAACAACTGCTGAGAAATCTTCTTTTCCTCGAAAGAGATCATCAAAGGACGGTATTCTTATCCAAAAAAGAATCCCTAAAAAAGTTTCCAATGAAGTGCCTTTTCCAGAAAAGTTTAAAGCATGCAACTCTGATTCATCATGAGTAACGTCTACACCATTGCTGCAGATTTTGCCGAGTATTTGTTTGAACTGTGACGTAGTCTTTTTCCCAAATACTTTTTGTTGTCTTGTCAAGTATCGTCAGCATACATATGACATTCATGACATTCGTCATTCATACATAATAGCATCATTAATGCATTCTTGAATTTCTCAATGTTTGCTTCAATATCACTTGTTTAGGTTGCATTTATTCCCAAAAACAAGTGTGGGCATGTCATCTCTCCAGTAGATTATCCCCAAGCAGAAAAATACATTTTCCTCCCGTCCCCCAATTAAAAGCATTCCTCATTGGATAAAAAGTCTTGATTGACCTTTTCTTTCCAGTTCATTCCTGGATAGAACCTCGTCTCTAACCAATTCAGGTCTAGATTTTACAAAAAAAATCTACCTGCAAACAATAAGCAATAGCCTCATCATCCGAGCCGCTTATTTCCTTTTGATCTTGAAACTAGTCATAAAAAGAATGTTCTTCTTAACAAGTCCAATCATGAAAGTTCAAGAAATCCCCACAGTTGTCTTTCTGTCTAAAGGAAAACCTGTTTCTTTTCAATCAAAATGCCTGCATCTTCTCAAGAGAGAGATCCCCGACAAGATTGTAACTATGAAAATAGAAACTCATTCGAGATCTGTTTCCATCATTGTTTGTTATTCACAAGGCTGAATACTCAGTAAAATTCTCAAGAATTACCTTTCCAAAGTTATCACTTTGCTGATAATTGGTAATATCTTCAAAACTCATTACCATAAACTATCACGGGGCTGATAATTGGTAATGTCATCTTTAATTACCTTGAACATTGTCACAAGGCTGACAGAAGGTAATCTCCTCGTTTCCCAAAGCGAAACAGATTTTCACTTGCATTGTGAATCTATTTTCCCAGTGAAACACATGTTTGTCTCCCAACAAAACAGGATTCTCTTTTCTTAGACAGATTGAGTCATCCTCATAATTTTCCCCCCAGCATATCATTCTTTGATATCTCCTGGGTGGACTTTCTACAATCATTTTGCATCATTCACATTTTTGGTATCTTAGGTCCAAAATCTGTGTATTCTGATATTTAAGTCTCTTCACACCTATCGAGACGAAGATCTTCATCTTCATATCTCAGGTTAAAGAAACTTAAATAGGGGCATCACTGCATCAGTAACAATTTCAGAACAGGATAGATCGTGCGTGTGCTCCTAAAGTCAAAGTTAGGGTTTTATCAAAATTTCATCTGTTCAAGATATGATCAATTAGGGTTTGAGTCTCCACTCACCTCAATTTATCTATCTTAATCAATCATTAACATTTGATCTTCAAATTCCCAACTTTTTCTCATGATCTACCTTGAATCGACTAATTAGGGTTTTGATCGAAGATAGTGAATCATTGACTTTCTGCTCAATGGATGACCTATTTGCTTAAAGATTGATCTTAGCATCCTCAATGCAACATCTTGACCTAATTTCTTGGTTCAAAACATTAAAAAATCCATGTTTCTTCATCAGACAAATTCTGAATCATCTGATGAAAATTCATCTGCTCAAAAAGTCAAACTTTGACTTTTGTTGAACTTTTTCAACTCCAAACTTTTTCAATCATAAAATAATTTCAAATAATCCATCATGATCATAAAAAATCAAGAAATGTGAAAAAGACAACAAAAAGTCAAAGTTGGAAACATGGTTTTTCCTTACTTTCATGGCCATTTTTCACCTAGATTCATTTTGATTCAAGAAAAACTCAAAACATGAAAGTTGTAGGTCTTGTTAAAATCTTTCAAAAATGTCCAAGAACTTGCAAAAACACGTTGTCTAGCTAAGGTTTTGAAAATTAAACTTAGAGCTCCATAACCACGAATTATAAGTCATTTTTCAAGAACTCTAAGTCATTTTTCACAAACTTCTCTTTCTAGAAGCCTTGTCACCATTTAGAGATAGGTTATAACTGATAAATATCAGTTAGAAATAATTGAGAGGAGGATTGGATCAAGAAGAGATTTTAACCATGGTTAAAAAGTTAACCATTTGCATTAAATGCAAAAGATTCCTTCTTACCTCTTAAGCCAAGTTGCAAGCTCTATCAATGATAACCTTGCCTTGTCATTCATAATTTTTGGCCTATAAATAGATGTTATTTCTTCATTCAAAACTACCCCAAAGAAATCTTAATCCAATCTTTCCTTGTTTCTTTCTTGATTTCAAAGTTTCAAAGTTCTAAGAAGGAGAATTTTGCAAGTTTCAAGCTTTGCAAATTCTGAGCAAACTTAAGCTTCCATTATCTTCTAAACATCATTTAGAAGTTGTTTGAAACTTTAAATCATCCAAAAACAAGCCAAGAGTCAGTTTTCTCCATAAAACTCCATTTGTGCAAGTTTTGAGCCAAAACTTCCAAACATAAAAACCACTCGTGCTTGTCCTGATTTTTCACTTCAGACACACTCTATACAACATATAGAGACTGTACAAACACTTAAAAAAGTTCTGGAACAACTCCATCATCATCTGCCATTTTCAAACTAGCAACCTACAACTTGACTTGGTCAGAGAATTCCAGCAAATTTCAAAGAAATCTAAGAGTGAGAGCATACTCAGTAAGGTTCAGGGAAGCTTTTTCAATCATCACATTGTATCTGGAAGCTATCATACTCGATCTGGTATTTCGTACAAAGAGGTAAGCTTTCGAAATTTTGATATCTCCATACATGCATCTTTAGCTTCAAATTTGAAAAGGAAGATGTAGATATCATATCATTAAAGCTATCTGGATTCTCAATTTAAACTAAAATTAACTGAGTTCATAGAATCATTCATTTAATCAGTTAGGGTTTAATTTGGGATCATCAAAATTCGTGTTCATCTCTGATTATTAACTTTAACAAGTTATATGGTTGGAATCGTGAGGAAATTCTAGACAAATCTGTATTTTGAATTTCTAAAATTAATGAAGAATTAAGGAAGTTCAGGTTTGAAGCCATGGATGTTTGCTTCCGTTTCCACGAAGAAGATGAAGTGGGAAATTCAAAATTCAAAACTTGGTTTATAATATATATTTGTGGTTTGAGTTAAAACAATGGATGTATTACCGCCCCAGCGGATGCCAGCACGCACTTAAACCTTTCCTTCACCTCAAGGTCCAGGGTTCGAATCCCCCTGAAACCTCTTTTTAATAAAAGGCACATCAAGCTTCTGATTCTTGTTTCTCCAGAAGCCCTTCTGAGGCTCAGCCTCCAGAAGTACTTATGAAGCTTCTGCCTTTAAAAGCTTTCCACTTTACACTCTTCAGAAGCATATCTAATGCTTCTATCCCCAGAAGCATCTAGCTTCTACCCCCAAAAGCATCAAGCTTCTCAACATCCAGAAGCAGCCAACTTCTAGCATCCAGAAGCAGCCAGCTTTTAAGCATCCAGAAGTAGCATGCTTCCACACGCCCTAGAAGCAGCATACCTCCAAAGCGCTCCAGAAGCAGCCAACTTCTAAGCCTTCTGCCTCCAGAAGCAAGCCATGCTTCTGACCCCTTCAGAAGCACACAACTTTTGATCTTTTTCCAAACTTCTAATCTTTTTCAAAACTCCTTCTAAACAAGGTGATTAAATGACAAGTCAAGCACATGGCTCAGTGGAAAAACTCTTCACTTCTAAGCCAAAAAGTCCAAGGTTCAAACCTCCTTAGGACCAAAAACTCTTTTTTATCACTAATTTTCTCATGTTTCTAGCAAACTTCAACATTTTCAAAAACCAATCAAAACTTCTCATTTTGAGATGATTTTTTGCACACTTGTCATTTAATATACCTATTTTATGATTATGTCCAAAATCCAAAAATATTTTCTTTTTGATTATATTTTTATTAAGTTAAAAATGAGACATTTTAAGTATTTCTTAATACTTTAAAAAAATGTTTTCTTTCCAATTCCCAAACTTAAATCTTTTTTCAAAACTTCTTGTGAATATCCTTCATTTTTCAAAATCATTTTCAAAACCTTTTCAAAAACCTTTCAATAAACTTACACACCTTTTTCCATGATCAATTAGATTTAAAGATAAACCAAACTAGGTTTCTCCATGAATTTCTTAATTGATCATGGGCCTCCCTCACGGTGTAAATCCCAACCCTCCTATGTACATTTTCATTTCCTTGTACATATTCACCCCTTCGTGTACATGTTCATTTCCTTGTACACACTCAATCATCTTTGTAAATATTCAAGTATAAACAAACTTCGTTCGTTTGTTTTCATCCGCTTGTTTATACACCGATTCCATTGGTATTAAGAGGAGCATTATTCCCGGTGAAACTGCTCTTAAAACCAATGGGCCTTCCTTAAGGTGTAAGTCCCAAAAACCTTGTATATATTCAAGTTACACTTGCTTTAAATGCTTGTTTTATACACTTGTTTATTTCTATCCTTCATAAACTCCCGTGAATACACATCACACACTTGTTCATATAACTGTTCAGTTATAACATAACAACTAGTCTAACAACTAGGTTCCTTTAGCCTCCTCTTAGGCTTTGTATAAGATAACTCATTCATCTGAGTTAGCCTTCTCTTAGGCTTCGTATAAGAAAACTCATTTATTGAGTTTAGCCTCTGCTTAGGCTTCATATAAGACAACTCCCCTGCTGAGTTTAGCCTCCTCTTGGGCTTCGTTCAAAAGAACTCCCTCGTTGAGTTTAGCCTTCTCTTGGGCATCAAACAAGAAAGAGACCCGGAAATCTCTTAACAGCCTCCTATTGGGCTTCCAATACAAAGAATCACCCGCGCTAGGATAGAACCTTGAGAGTATGATTTCCCGGTGAAATCACGCTTGAATCCTTAGAGGATGGTTTCCCGGTGAAACCACTCTTAAAGCCAAAGCCAGCCATACCCTATACCTTCCTCTTGAGCTTCATACAAGGACCCTCGATGACCCTCAGAATGCCTTCTCTTGGGCTCACAATACAAGGACCCTCGATGACCCTCAGAATGCCTCCTCTTGGGATTACAATACAAGGACCCACGAGCTTCTTAAAAGCATCCCCATAATCCATAATCAATTTCTCCTCGAGATTTAGACATTTATCATCTCTATGGAAGAAGTATCTCATCTATCACATCACATACAATCAAACACTTTTCAAATCACACTCTTTTCAAACAAAAACATCTTTTAACTGTAAGTGGTAACGCTTGTACACTCAAGAAAAACACCCAATACTTACAATTAAAGATTCAATCATCTTTCAAACATCTTTCTTAACTCGTAAGTGGTAACGCTTGTACACTTAAGCAAAACACCTAATACTTACGATGAAAGATTCAATCAGTCAACCCGTCAAAATGCATGTGATGAAATAGATTAGATACATTTTTCATTAAGATGACATTTGTCTTTGTCTCTTAATAACACCCGTTGCTTCCACTAGCATAAGTGGGAACTACGATTGCTCTGACTTTCTCAACCTTCCTTTGAGAATACATAGGCACAAGGTCTCATCCTTGGCGAGCATACTTCTTTCTCCCTTAAACCAAACAAAACTATAGATCCCTTAGATCCGAGCTACAAATGCTCTGATTCCCATTAAGGGATATGTATGCAGAAGATCCCAATGATCTTTGCGAGCACAATAATAACAAAATCTAGGATCCCACATAACCTACCCTTCTTAAAATCCAAAGGAGAAACTTTCCCAAGAATAGAATAGCAAATTTAAACACACAAAAATATCAAAATATTCATATATAGGGCTATAAATAACTATATATATTTAGGGTGCCACATCTATTCCCTTTATATAACAAACCCCCTTGCCCAGAATCTCTCCAATGCGTTGCGTCTAGTTAACGCTAGTCGTACTGCATATCTTATTTATTGAGGGTATTGTAGCTTTCCCCTTTTTCATCTCATTTTTCTTGTTTTGGAAACAATAAAGCTTGATGCTCGCGGCATCTTTAAAAACAAATCAAAATAGTAAACCGTTTCGAGCCAGAGATTCGAACTCCGATTCGATTCCCTCGTTCGTCACTTTTTAACACGAACAACTGGTACCATTCGCTTCGTCTATTCAAGATGATTCTAATGGTACCCTCACAAAACATTTATTTCACTTGTGCCATGAACAATTTTGAAAAAACAGAAAAAAATAACGAGCTCTTGTTCTTAGAAATTCTCTGTCAATTCTCAATAAAAACACAAATGGTGAAGATCACAAGGATTAGGGAGATGAGGAGAATGCAATAGTGCTTGGTTTGAAACGATTTGGTCATGAATCCTACCTGAATGAAGTTCACTTTCAGAGCTCTGAAATTTGGATAGCACGATCTAGGAAGATTCAAGGGACGATTCTTGCTCTGTTAGCTTCAGTGAGGTTTAAGGAAGAAGAATGAGTGGTTAATTTCAAATTGGAACAACTTTAAGAGTGAAAACGAAGTTGCATAAATGTGCGGTTTGGAGTGAGTCTCACAGCGATTTTGTGGCTCTAAAAGCTTGAGGAAATGAGTGGAATGATTTTCTTATTTATAGGAGAAGTTAATGAGATCAAAAGGGAGGGTGAATGATGCAATTTGGAGCGAAATCATGCACACCCGTAGTCATGAAGAAAGTGTGACTTCATGTGCATCAAAACTCAATCATTTCTTGCATTTTGATGTGCTAATTAATCCTGGGAAGTTTATAAACATGATTAGTCATGAAATCAAGGTTTAATTTGGCTTAAAAATGAGTTGTAGCGCAAAATGCACAAACTGATGGTGTGCTTGAAACATATTTTGACACAAACTTTGAACTGAGACCAAATCTAATTGCCTCGTGCGTTTTCCAATTTCCTTTGAGTCAAATGAAATATTCAAAGAGTAGAACACAATGCAAAAAGAATCAACTTCAATGGATGCTTGAGCTGAGAGATATTACCTTTAGGATTTGTGAAAAAACACTGATTTTTCTGGCCAGACCTTGGCCAAGCAAGCCAACTTTCTAAAAATGAACTATAATGTTTTTTTCTTCAAACTTGCTCTTCCACTCAAAATTTGCTCTTTAACTTCAAAGATGACATGAATTAGACATCTCAATGAACATTTGGAAAAAAGAATCATCCAAAGACTCCAAAAATTGAGAAAGTTATGGCCTTGTGAAGTTGATGAAAATTTGTGAAATGACCAATAATCTTTTGATATCTTCAATTAACTTCCAAACACTTTCAATCCTTGAAATTTAAATGGAGATAAATTTCATATCTTCAAGATTGTTATGCAAAAATAATGACCTCAAGGTGATAAATGATGATCAAGATATGACCTTTTGAAGTTGATTGTTCAAGAATTGAGAAATCCATCAATGACTTGTAATCTTTTGACCTCTTAGGTAAATTTCCAAGCATTTTATCTTCCTCTAAATTATACTAAGTTGTATTAGACATCCTTAGGTCCATTGTGAAAGAAGAATGAGCTCAAGGAGACAAGGGATGACCAAGTTATGATCCTTTGAAGTCATACAAGATAGATGAAGTATCAATATAGAGAGTTGGAAATCATAGACCTCCAAAATAATCTTATCATCAATGAAACTCTTTGGATCCAAGCATATTCATATTATAAGTCCTTATAAGAAGTAAGTGACTTTGAAATCATCCACAAACTTCATACAAGCACAAAGATATGGTCCTCAGAAGCCCAAAACTCTAATTTCAAGATAGGCAGCCATAGCATGGAGAAATCTTCAAATTTGATGATCGTCTTCAAGAATGAAGCATACTCTCAAGATGAGAAACCATTGTAGATGAAAAGAGAAGTATTCAATAAGAGACAATCCTTTCAAAATCTTGAGAATTGAGGAGAGAAGACATGGAAATGAACCTATTGACTCCTTGAATAAGAGACTTGTGCATCATTCACGTACAATAATTTTGAGAGCAAAGTGTACACATATAATTGTTTTCCATGTATCAATTATCACATACATTTGAAGGTGCTTGGTGTTCTCCCCAAGAGCAAAACCAAAGGTAGGAGAGAGAGAGAGCCAATTTGTGATCTTTGTGTAATGCAATGGTATGAAGTATTAGAGAATCTTAGGGGGGGAAATTGGGGTACAAGAGCTGCCCTTATTTAAGTGTCTTATATCCGAAGATAAGAAGGAAACCTTCGCCTCTAAAGGATAGAAGATACTTAAATATAACACAAGCCATATTTTTGGGCCTAAGATACCATGCAATGCTTAATGGTTATGCAATGCAAAAGAAATGAACTTCACAGTGGAAACATGACACCACTAGGGGAAGCAACAAAAAATAAAGACACACTAAGAGAGATAACTCATCCAAGGAAATAAATTAAAGGGGGAAGAAACTCGATCTCATGGGAGGAAAGCCAACTCCACTAGGGAATGGGAACTCAACTTTTCTGGGGTAAAGCAGAAAGAAAAGACATAATAACATTGACTAAATACAGGAGGATGAAACATAGATGAAATAATAACAACGATCCATAGATAGATCACAAACTCTGTCCTCATAGAGGAGTTAACAAAAACAAGAGAATGACATCGACTTTCTAGAGATAACTATAAATCCAAAACAACAACCCCAGAAATGTTTCCGACCAAAAAGCGGTTGGAAAGAAACATTAATAATAGATTAAGTTCCCAAGAATTGTGGCGTTTCACCATGGACGGGATGGAACTTCTTTCTTTATTTTTAACCAAAATATTTCAAAAGGCTCGTTTAAACCTTGAGTAAGATCTTGTCCACTAGAGAATTCAGGCAAACCTTCGACAAACTACCTCCCATAATGACGAGGCTACCATTCATCGGAAAAGGAAATCTTGCCTCAAACAACTATCAGAGTCGTTCTGCAATGAGCTTGTAATCACTCAAAGAGACATCATAGAGAAAAATTTATCACTGAGCTTCTAAATCGCCAAACGATATGTTCATTGATGAGCTTCTAAATCACACATCGGAGATAAACGACCTAATCAGCAATGAGCTTGTAAATCACCCAAAGGAATACCGTGGAGAAACATTCATCAATGAACTTGTAAATTACCCAAAGAGATGTTCAACAATGAGCTTGTAAATCACCCATCAGAGATAAACGGCTAATTAACAATGAACTTTTAAATCACTCAAAGGAAAACCGCAAAGGAACATTCATCAATGATCTTGTAAGTCACCCAAAGAGATGTTCAACAATAAGCTTGTAAATCACCCATCGGAGATAAATGGCTAATCAGCAATGAGCTAGTAAATCACTCAAAGGAAAACCGCAAAGAAACATTCATCAATGAGCTTGTAAATCACCCAAAGAGGTCGCCTTCCCTGAATACACGAGGTTTGATCTTCTTATCAAAATCTTTCTTCAATCTTTTCTGGTACAACTAACCATGACACAAAGCAGTCATTCTTTTTTCTTCAATCAAATTCAACTGGTCAAACCGATTCTGAATCCATTTAGCATCAGATAATTCATCTTCCATTATCACATGCAAAGATGGAATCTCAACTTCAATGGGGAGCACTGCTTCCATGCCATAGACAAGAGAGAAAGGGATGACACCTGCTAAAGTACGAACCGAAGTTTGATACCAAGAAAAGCAAAAGGTAGCATCTTATGCCAATCCTTATAGGTAACAACCATCTTTTGGATGATCTTCTTGATGTTTTTATGAGCAGCTTCAACATCCCCATTCATCTTAGGTCTGTAAGTAGAAGAGTTGTGATGGACAATATTGAATTCTTCATAAAGTTCCGCCATCATCTTATTATTTAAATTTGAACCGTTGTCAGTAATGATCCTGTTTGGAACACCATATCGACAAATGAGATTGTTCTTGATAAACCGAACCACCACCTTCTTGGTAACATTGGCATAAGAAGCCGCTTCAACCCATTTGGTGAAGTAGTCAATTGCTACTAAGATGAAATGATGTCCATTAGAAGCCATGGGTTCAATCATCCCAATCATATCAATACCCCACATAGAGAAAAGCCATGGGGAAGAAATAACATTGAGAAGTGTAGGAGGCACATGAATCTTATCAGCATAAATCTGACACTTATGGCACTTTATCGCAAATTTGTAACAATCGAATTCCATTGTCAACCAATAGTAACCCGCCCTTAGCATTTTCTTGGCCATAGAGTGTCCATTGGCATGGGTACCAAAAGAACCCTCATGAATCTCTTGCATAAATATGTCTGCTTCGTGTCTATCCACGCATCTGAGCAAACCCATGTCATGATTTATTTTGTATAAGAAACCTTAATTAAGGAGGAAGCTACTAGCCAATTGCCTCAACATCTTTCTATCTTTGCTTGTCACATCAACCAAATACTCTTCAGTCATCAGGAAGCGCTTGATGTCATGATACCACGGTTTATCATCTTTTTCCACATCCATGGAGAATATATAAGTCGGCCTTTCCAAGTGCTCAAGGTGATCTGAGGGACATCATTCCACTGGTTCACCTTATACATGGAAGCCAAAGTAGCTAAAGCATCTGCCATCTGATTTTCATCCCGAGGAATATGGTGAAGCTCTACTTTATTGAAGAAAGTTAACAGTATCCTCGCATAATCTTTATAAGGGATTAAGCCAGGGTGACGAGTCTCCCAATCTTCTTTAATCTGATTTATTACTAAAGCTGATCACCATACACATCAAGAATTTTGATTCTGAGATCTATGGATTCTTCAAGACCCATGATACAAGCTTCATATTCTTCCATATTGTTTGTACAATCAAACATCAACCTTGCTGTGAAAGGAATGTGAGATCCTTTGGGAGTGATGATCACAACACCAATTCCTTTTCCATAAGCATTCACAGCTCCATCAAACATCATTCCCCATTGGGACTCGGGATCTGGACCTTCTTTAGGTAAAGGTTCATCACAACCTTTCATTTTCAAATACATTACATCTTCATCTAAAAAATCAAATTTGACAAATTGGACATCTTCAACCGGATGATGAGCTAGGTATTCTGCCAACACACTGCTTTTGATAGCTTTCTAGGTGTGATATTCGATATCATATTCAGATAACAACATATGCCATCAGGAAATTCTTCCCGTGAGGGAAGGCTTTTCAAAGATGTACTTGATTGGATCCATTCGAGAGATCAACCAAGTGGTATGATTCAACATATATTTCCGCAGACGTTTTGCAGCCCAGGCTAAAGCACAACAAGTTTTCTCTAGCATAGAATACCATGACTCATAGTCAGTAAACTTCTTGCTCAGGTGATAGATGGCATATTCTTTTCTTTCATACTCATCTTGTTGTCCCAAAATATAACCCATGGAGCTTTCCAAGACAGTTAGATACATAACCAATGGTCTTTCTTCAATAGGAGGGAGCAGGATAAGAGGCTCGAGCAAATACTCTTTGATACTTTCAAATTCATTTTGGAAATCATATGTCCATAAGCAACCTTGATCCTTCTTCTCAGCTTGAAAATGAGTTCACATGTTGCAGTCATATGAGAAATGAACATGGAAATGTAATTCAAACGTCCAAGGAAGCCTCTGACTTGATTTTCAGTTCTTGGTGCCAGCATCTCTTAAATTACCGTAACGTTATCAGGATCAACTTTAATTTCTTTCTAGCTAACTATGAAACCTACTAGTTTTCTGGACTGAACACCAAAAGTACATTTATTAGGATTTAAACAGAGGCGATACTTCCTCATACGCTGAAATAACTTTAACAAGTCTTCCAAATGATCTTCTTTAGTTTGGGACTTGGCAATCATGTCATCAACATACACTTTAATTTATTTATGCATCAGATCATGGAATAGGGTCGTCATGGCCCTCTAGTACGTTGCACCAGCGTTCTTCAATCCGAAGGGCATCACTCTATAACAGAATGCTCCCCAGGGTGTGATAAACGTTGTTTTTTCCATGTCTTTAGGAGCCATCTTAATTTGATTGTATCCGGAAAAACCATCCATGAATGACACCACTTTGCATTTTGCAGTACTATCCACGAACATATCAATGTGTGGCAAAGAAAAATCATCTTTCGGACTAGCCTTGTTCAGGTCTCGGTAATCAACACACATGCAGATTTTTCCATCTTTCTTTGGTATTGGCACAATATTAGAAATCCACTAAGGATAGACTGATGTCATAAGGAAACCTGCGTTAATCTGCTTTAGAACTTACTCTTTAATCTTTATTGTCATATTAGGATGAGTTCTTCTTAACTTTTGCTTGATTGGCGGACACTCGGGCTTCAACGACAAGTGATGCTCTACAATACCGGTATCCAACCCTGGAATATCCTGATACAACCTAGCAAAGATATCCACATATTCCTTCAACATCTCAATCAAACGATTCTTCACCCCAGGATGCAGCAATGCTCCAATCTTGACCTTTTTCATGTTCTCATCAGAACCCAAGTTAATAGCTTCTAACAGTTTTTTGTACGGATGAATGCTATTTTCCTCATGCTCAAGCAACTATGAAATCTCTTCAAGGATCTCATCAAATTCCTCATCTTCGGCTTCATATACAAGATTTTCAAAGTTGGACGAGGGCGCAAGGTCATTATTTTCGAAGGTTTTATCAATTAATCTGCACACATGATTATGATTTATTTTAGAAACTGATGTAACACACCAATATTACCCAAGGTTTTATATGCAAAAATCAGAGTAAATTTAAAATCTCATAAATTCAATACTGAGGCGTCACACCTTCAAAACCAAATCACTTTAAACGGATTTCTTTAAAGTATTAATCTCGGATACATAGCATCCTCGGAAATCATAAATTGCATCTTAGAAATCAAAAACACCTTCTTTATTAAACCTCCTCATCAAATCATATTTTCATAAAGTATGATTCTTATTCACAAAAGGAATAACAACAAAAGAACAACAACAAGACAACATAAATATCCCCCCTCCCCCGAGTGCTACGCATCAGAGCGACACCGACTCGACTAATAGCAGCTATAATCTCCGTCTTCATAACCTGCACGTTACCAGTATAAAGGTAATGGAGAAACAAGTAAAGGGTGAGATACTCCAAAACATATAATTAAAGGCATGATAACATATATCTATATATATATATATATATATATATATATATATATAGTTTTGGAATCATAAAAGATATAGGTTAATAAGTGCATTCCAACTCATATCCCAATCTCACTCACTTTGATCGTCATTCTAATGTGTAACACTTTATCGTCATAACCTCATCGGCATAAATCATCACAACAACACATAAACTTTCATCACCACGAAATCATCACAAATCAATACGTCATTAATCAACACGGCAATCATAAACAACAACATCAAACAATGCTAATAACATAAGCAACATAAACAAAATCATCACAAATTGGCTAAAGCCCATCGTCACTTTTGGCATAATAGGCCATCGTCACAAACATCATCGCATCATATTTGCATTAAGCATTTCATTAAAGTCAAATCATCGCAAAACTCATCATTTATATTCATCGCATAGTTATCATGAAATTATCTCATCATATTCATTTCATGTTCATCATAAAGATCATCAACAAACAAAACATCATATATCATCGCAATTCCACATAATCCATCAATTAAAACCCAACGCCAAACAACTCAAACATAAACATAACCGACTCCATGAGACACGACTATGTTATGCATGTGGTACCCGTCGCTTTTTCCATAACTAGGAACATTTTGCATAAAGCCCATCGTCGCTTGGCATAAAAGCCCTCGTCGCTTGGCATAAAAGCCCCCGTCGCTGATGAAATGTATGTGACTCGACAATAAAAACAACACAAAAAAAGCATCATTATTGCTAATCAAAATTGACATAAAGTCCATGTCGCCATATTCATCCACATCAAGATAAACTTATCATCGCATGTCATCAAGTATTCGTTAATAAATATTGTCGCAAACATCATGTTTAATCACACTACATCATTATCAATTTATTCACCAGATTCCAAATACGAAAAAATAGTCAATCATCAATAATCGTCACGAAAGCCATTCCTAATAACCGGCACTAATCATAATCGTTAACATCGCAATCGGATTGTCCATACGTGCCTTAAATCGACTAAAACGCAATCCGATTCAATTTAACCATAATCGGGTTCCAAATTAAATCGGCTAACTTATGTCCTAATTATATTTTATTAATACTAACTAGTAGTATATGGAATTGAGGAAATTAGAAGCAACAAAACCTAATTGAAAAATTAGGCATAACAGGTTATGCAGAAAACAGAAACCTGAAGCAAGCAGAAAACGCAAACAGAAAAACTTGTTTCCTCCATGCTCCTAGAAGGGGACGAACGTCCCATGCCCCTAAAAAAAGGGAGGCGGACGCCTTAAGGGGGACGGTTGCCCTCCTTGGGAGATGGGCGCCTCCCTTGCCCCACGACCCTCACTTCTTCTTCTCCAAGGGTTTTGTTACTTAGTGTTTTTCTGGTTTTTTTTTACAGTTTATACATTTTCTTCTTCTAGCAACTCAATCCTATTAGCCATGATAATAGAACACCTAGATCAATACTCCTAACTCAACTTTTCTAATTTATTCCAACAATCACACACACAACTCATAAACCACAACATCAATTTTCATCTCAAATCCACAACATATCTATCAAACCCTAACTATAGGAAGTGGAAAATCAAACCCCTTACCTCATCTTGTTCTTGCAAAGCTTCTTGATTCTCTACCAGTTCCAACCATAGCTTCCTCTCTTGTTGCTCTTGCTCTTCTTCTTCCCCTTCCCAAAACCCTCTATGCTTCTGAGTTGGCTTTTGGTGTAGGAATGGAAAGAAAAGAGGAAAAATGGTTTATAATGTTATTTCTACTAGTAAGCCAAGGGTGTAAACCCAATTCTACACAATTAATCCTCACACCCCTAACTTATTTTTATTAATTAACACACTAATAATATCTAATAATATTATTAACTCAAATAATTAAAATAATTCCGGAGAATTAAATATCGGTCCGAATAATATTTTACCGAACCGAACTGAATAAAAACCAGACCGAACGAAATGTCGCCAAATATATTAATAGATATATCGATTAATATAAATATTCTCGTCGCCAAAACAATCGTCAAACGGTGATTCAAAAATATTAGTATAATATAATATTAAATAAAACGGGGCGTTACAACTCTCCCCCACTTAAAAACTTTTCGTCTTCGAAATTACGACAAAAACGAACAATTCAGGACATACCTACGCATTTGTCTACTCAATCCTCGCGTCAATTAAACAACAAGGGCATCTCCCTAACCACAACGTCCAGTCAAGAACAACCATGCCGAGATGTAAAGCCCATACAATGCACTCGAAAACCAACTAACACCCAACAACCAAACAAGTCGCAGACACACCGGTTCACTCGAGAACTAAACAAATAAGATCGATACCATCCTAACGCCTCAACCGTGGGATTAGTCACACACTCGAACCGACACCTCGGAAACGAGTCATCAAAGATAGGAACATAAAGTCCTACGACACAACACCGACTCCATCGCTAAAATGAAGACAACGAAAGGGTTATACAAACCAAAACTGAAACAATCAGAATAGGATAGTACCACACGTGCTATGCAAACACGAAAAAGGTGCCTTTATTCACGCATAAGCATGAACTCAAGAATCACACTTGCAGCTATCGCTTTCATTCCAGAAAATCACAAGGTCACATCGTCCTTGTAGGTTACCTACGTACAACCCTTGAACAATAACAAGTTACTAAAACATAACCGAACTGCGATACACTACTCATTCTAGGGCGTATACTGACGACTTGCGACTATAACTCACTAGTCCAAATCCAACAATCTCGCATACTCGCTAAAAATTTAATGCTCGATATCTAAACCATGCTGTGTCACTTTTACGTATATGGTGCCAACCGTAAAACAACTTGGTTAATCCTCAACTTCACAATTACTCAAAATGGATATGTTCAAAGCATACACCCATCAGGACACCTCATAACATCAGTCTCATCAACTCGAAAAAATCACTCTTTCATTCTTGATTGATCAACGTCTATGATCCCCTAAAATACACGACATAGTATGACCTTTTCAAATATTATCCAAATATTCACTTGTGAAACTTCGACGTATACACTTGACTTCAACGAAGTCTTCCCTTATAACAATTCAATTCTCAAAATTTGTGTTAAGTAATCACTATCCTCGCACCGTCGCAACGATCAATACACAGGTTTCTTATTCGAAACACCTTTCATAACTTTCAATCTTCCAAAGTGGTAATTCAAACCAAAACACTCTCTCAAAAACTCTACCCATCAACGTCGTCTCATACTACTGAAATTATAAAACAGTTTGGACTTAGAACTATAACATAAATTTTATGAAATCCAACATGAACACCGTCGCGACCGACTTCAGTCACAAATAAAGCATCTTCCTTTATAAAACATCAATCATCTTAAGGTACCTATGGTTACCAAACCATCTCAAAATTCTTTACCGTCAAGACTTATCTTAGTCGTAATCTAATAACCCACCACGACAATTAGTATTCGATGAAATCCATATGTTAGTAGTGAACAAATCCTTAATAACCTTCTGAACTTAATCTCAACAAGTGTCCCAAAACAAACATGCGACATTCTTCAAAATAATAAATCCCAAATCAGATATTCTTGGGTTATCCGCGATATCAACATACTAAACTCAACACCAAACGAAGTCTCTTTATAGATCGTACTCCAACTTGAATTGTCTTCAACAATTCTAATCTTCTCGTCGTTAACATCTGCACCTTTAAAATTTCAAATGAGCACAACCGCATCAAACTCTAACTCACGCGTCCGACAATTTTTCCTTATGAAAATCAAATCGTTCCAAGGTAGAAATACACTTTTTCCAACTCTATGTCGAAATACATCTTAAGTCCCAAAATGAAATATCACAATGCACTGCACAAGGTTCTTCAGTACTAAACAAGACCAAAATCACAGCATTCGCTAAACTTTTCACTGGCTCAAACAAATTTGCTTCCCATTGCGAAGTCCAAATATCGACTCAACCATCTCAAGTCAAAGTACCCACGATCAATACCAACTTATAAAAAGATCTCCCATCAAACTCACAAAGCTAACCATCCAAAACAAAGGAACTTCTAAGCTCTGAAATAACCCCTTGAAGTCTTCTACAAGATGCAAAATAAATCTTTGCGGAACTGTCCAAAATATCACCGTCTAAGTCGCTTACTTAAGGCACTCACGTCCAACAGTTCAAAACTCTATCTTTAGAATACTCGACATGCACTGGTCTAACTTCACTACTGATAACGCAAAGCTCAGATGCTTGCTACAATTTCCTTAACTTGATGTGAACCAAATAATATCCATGAACACGAAATAACTCTTGCAGCTACTCATGAGAGTACTGTCTAAACATTCCAAAATCATACCTGACGCATTAGTCGCACTAATGACATCAACAAATACTCTCCAGGACCATACACTATCTTGAAAAGCATTGTCTAAACATCTTCGGCTCTCACACTAACCCGTAGACAGCCAGACTTCACATCGATCTCATTAAACACATAAACTCCAAATGACTGATTTATCCAACATCAGTCCTTGGAAGTAGATACTTTTCCTCAACATCCACTTCATTCCTTTGTCTGAAAACGACACACCAACTTAAGCGACCTTTGTTCCTTTCGAACAACACAACTGGAGCACTCCATGGCAACCCGCTCGAACAAACAAACTCTGTTCAAACCAATCCTCAAGTTGACTCTTCAATTCTAACTCAGAAACAAACATCCCTCAAGGATACTTAGAATCACAACTAGTTCTAGAAACTAAATCCATCAAAACTTCACTTCGCACTACGGCGGTAATTCACTCACATCTTCACAATATGCTTCAGAAAAGTCACAACAAGAAGTTTGCTTGCCAAAATCTTGCTCCTCATCAAAATCCAAATTCGCCCACAACTCAAGTAACCATGCACCACCTTATGCTAACTCATCTGCTTCATACACTATTAAGCTGGCAAGACAAGTCTATCCCAACCAACACAAATCCCGACTACTATCAACAAGAGATTAAGGGTGATCAGTTCCTCAATTTGTCAATAGATAGTCGACAATCATGACGGTGACATAAACCATCTTTACCAAACTACAACATCGTCTTCAAACTTACACTACAAGTTACCAAAGTGTAACACTCCTTGAGGCTTCATCTATAGCCACAAGCGCCTCCAAGAAGTAAAAATTCTCCCCAACTTGTTTCACACTCATCTCTGCAGACAAACTGTTAGAAACAAGCAAGTAACGACAATGTTTCACACACATGTCGCATACAACAGGGTTAAACACATTAATAACCTGGCCGACAGACCGACCTGCTCTGATACCACTAACGTAACACCCCAATATTACACAAGGTTTTATATGCAAAAATCAGAGTAAATTTAAAATTTCATAAATTCAATACTGAGGCATCATACCTTCAAAACCAAATCACTTTAAATAGTTTTCTTTAAAGTATTAATCTCGGATACATAGCATCCTTGGAAATCATAAGTTGAATCTTAGAAATCAAAAACACCTTCTTTATTAAACCTCCTCATCAAATCATATTTTCATAAAGTATGATTCTTATTCACAAAAGGAATAAAAACAAAAGAACAACAACAAGACAACATAAATATCCCCCCGAGTGCTACGTATCAGAGCGACACCGACTCGACTAATAGCAGCTATAATCTTCGTCTTCATAACCTGCACGTTACCAGTATAAAGGTAACGACGAAACAAGTAAAGGGTGAGATACTCCAAAACATATAATTAAAGGCATGATAACATATATATATATATATATATATATATATATATATATATATAGTTTTGGAATCATAAAAGATATAGGTTAATAAGTGCATTCCAACTCATATCCAAATCTCACTCACTTTGATCATCATTCTAATGTGTATAATCGACACTTTATCGCCATAACCTCATCGGCATAAATCATCACAACAACACACAAACTTTCATCACCATGAAATCATCACAAGTCAATACGTCATTAATTAACATGGCAATCATAAACAACAACATCAAACAATGCTAATAACATAAGCAACATAAACAAAATCATCACAAATTGGCTAAAGCCCATCTTCGCTTTTGGCATAATAGCCCATCGTCACAAACATCATCACATCATATTTGCATTAAGCGTTTCATTAAAGTCAAATCATCACAAAACTCATCATTTATACTCATCGCATAGTTATCATGAAATTATCTCGTCATATTCATTTCATGTTCATCATAAAGATCATCAACAAACAAAACATCATATATCATCGCAATTCCACATAATCCATCAATTAAAACCCAACGCCAAACAACTCAAACATAAACATAACCGACTCCATGAGACACGACTATGTTATGCATGTGGTACCCATCGCTTTTTCCATAACTAGGAACATTTTGCATAAAGCCCATCATCGCTTGGCATAAAAGCCCTCGTCGCTTGGCATAAAAGCCCTCGTCGCCGATGAAATGTATGTGACTCGACAATAAAAACAACACAAAAAAAGCATCATTATCGCTCATCAAAATTGACATAAAGTCCATGTCACCATATTCATCCACATCAAGATAAACCTATCATCGCATCGCATGTCATCAAGTATTCGTTAATAAATACACCATCGCAAACATCATGTTTAATCACACTACATCATTATCAATTTATTCAACAGATTCCAAATGCGGATAAATGCACTCGTTATTGTATGAAATAGGATTGTCGGCTGATGATGCGTTGGAATGGGCTTATAGATGCCATCTGGGGAAGCTGCTGCTGGAGAATGAGCCATACGCTAGACTCTGTACTTGTCCTTTGAATAGAAGAGACATCGGAGATGGGCTTAAGATGTCATCTGGAGAAACTGAGTCGTACGCTAGACTCTGTACTTGTCCTTTAAGTAGCATAGATGACGGAGATGGGCTTAAGATTCCATCAGGAGAACTGATGCTGGGGAGTGAGTCGTACGTTAGACTCCATGCTCACCTTTGAATGAGGTTATTGGTATGTATCGATTTTTAACCAAATATGCAGCATTCTAAAGGTGGAGAGATGTCGACAAGTAGTCAGAGATGGGCTTAAAGATGCCATCCGGGGCAACTGAGTCGTATACTAGACTCTGTAGTTGCTATTGATAATAAGATAGATTCAAAATAAACCTTCGTCTTGGCTATTCTCGAGGTGGATATTTGGCATAATGCGGATAGCTTTCCCGTCTTGTTTCGGGTATGAATCCAACGTCTGTTGCCGGGAGATAATCTGTGTGGTCTTTCAGATAGGTTTCCCGTCTTGTTTCGGGCATTAATCTCAGACCTTGTTGTCTCGAAATAACTTTCATGGTCGTTCCGATAGTTTTCCTGTCTTGTTTAGGGTATTAATCTTTGACTTGCCGTTTGAAAAATGACTTGCACGGTCGTTCCGATAGTTCTCCCGTCTTATTTCGGGTATTAATCTTTGACCTTTCGTTTGGAGATCGGCTTTTACCTGCTAGGAAATAAATCTTAACAGGATATGGTTAGTCCTATGCAAATTATGATGCATGCGGATGCATGGCAATATTATGATGCGGCTATATGAATATAGATGTATGAATGGAGTTGTATTTAAAAACATATCCATCTTGAAGAACGTGGGAATTTCTTGTTGGAAATTTCTGACGCTCGCTCGGGGATAGGGTTGCAGCAAACCCTGACCTGGGGGGGGGGAAGATGTTTTTTATTCCTCCGATGCACTATCTGACCAAGTTTCGAGTCTGGATATTAATGTTGTTGGAAGAATAATCATTGAGAGATACTCCGTTGGGGATCTTGTGCGTAGATTTTGCTGAGGAATACCCGATTACTGCTTGAAGACTACTGACGTAACGTGGCAAAGTTGATAAGGACATAAAAGCTGACGAAGCTCGAAGAATCCTTGGAGGTGATGAATCTGAAGTTTGTTGAGACCTCTAACTAGGGAATAAGAGGGATGTAGGTTCCTCCGATGCACTATCTGACCAAGTTTCGAGTCTGGATATTGCTGCTGTCGTGGAATGATAATCATCAGGAGATATTCTAATGGGGATAAATATCTTTGTGTATAAACCATGTTGGGGGACGATGTGATATGGAATAACCTGTTACTGCATGGAGACTGATGTAATAGGTTGATGTGTTACTGCTCGGGGACCAATGTAACGTGATGTACATTTTTTGTATATGTCCTTAATTTTTGCCCGAACCTTTTGGTTCGTCAGGACGCCCTTATTTTTTCCTAGGTCAGTCGACCTAGCGGGTATCATTTATGCGTAGTATTTTTTGACCATGTCTGCGTTCATATAGTGTGCGAAGTCTTCGCCGCTCATGGTGGTGAGCGTTGTAGCACTTGGAATATGCCCCTTTGTATGTGGGAGTTTATCTACCTCTGGGATGAATATCCTAGTGTACTTGACGCTTTAAGTTATTGGTGAACCTCTGGATTTAGAAATCCTGATAGTCCTAACCTTCTCAAGTGGTTTTCTGAGGAACGTTATGGAAAAATGATGATGACACCATCTGATACTACTGGCATAGACGAGTAACTCAATGGCTTTTGCTGAAGCTTGTGAACAATGTAGCATGCCCCAAGCGTTTCAGATGTAGGCTATGCCCCAAGTTATTCAGCACTTTTGAGAGATTCTCTGAATGTTGACTTGATTGCCCTAGATGAATTGGATAATATCATGTCATTCCCGTTGATTGGAAAGGCTTGTTACCAGAGATGTCTTTATCTGTAGTAACTTTGTCCATTGGAAGAACCTTCATCCATTGAATATTCGTCATGCAAAATCCTCTATTATCAAACATTTAGTCATATGCAAATAGTGGTATTAAAATGCAAAGCTCGTGTCTGTCTTGAAGTTTGTAAAAATGCATTTTTTAGTAAAACAAAATTTGTAAACAAAATGATATCAACTCAGGAGTTATGGTAAGCCTTACAGGAGTCAGGATACCTTTTTATAACAGTACGCTTTTGAACTAACCATGCTTCAGTTAGGACTTTTAAGGGTTATAACGTGGCATGGTTCACGGTTTAAGAAACAAAGGATAATGGCTCAAAATTTATTTGTACCCAACCCGATCTCCGTGATGTTCTTCAGTCCTATGTCCAGTTAATTGTACATACTTAGAATCGCAATACTTATATTCGGTGATAGTTCAGAAACTGGAAGTTTATTTGAAAAGACAACCATCATTTTTTTGTAGTATCTTTCTTTTGTTGAGGGTTTGTATTGACCTCTTTTTGACTTTTTATCCCTAACTTTTTCCTAAACTGTTTATTTTGAGGTTACAGTCAGCGGGATGTCTCATTTTTCTATTAAGTCTCCTTCATAAGTTTTTGACTTAGCGAGATTTTCTTTTGACAGATATTGACTGTCTGACTTAATGATCACATGGAACCATCACCAGATTTTGACTTAGAAGGATATCTTCGACATTACTTATCGTAATTGACCGCACATTTAGATTAACTAAGAAACTACTCTACCCCAGGTTATGATTAAGGGTTTCAGTTTGTGTAAAGAAAGAAAACTTCTACTCCTTAGGCTCAAAGGGGTTGACTAGGGATTAACTTCCTTATATCTCCACTGGTTGGGAATTGAAACAAGGCATGTACATCGTCAGCACAGTCTGTTCGAAAGCATACTATAAGAAGTTATGGTATAGTTTTCGTCATCCTCCCTCTAAAGGCTTACCATTTTAACAAGAGTTGAATATCAAACAGTAAAAAACACAATTTAAATATAGTGAAACGAATGGATTATTTCAAGACAAACACGCGCAATGCATTAATGTGAAAAACCAAAGTTTGACATAAGGATAAACGTTCAAACAAACAAAAGAAATTACAACTAAAAATTCAAATGAAAGAAAGCTTCTCCGCCCGAACTCGTCACTTTAGATTGCACGCCTTGTAGTTCTGGTATTTGATAGATGGTAGAAAAACTCAATCTGTCGATCTTGCGTGAAGTTGAGAACCCGTCATTAATCAGATCCTGAATCTTGTTCTTCAGTGCCCAACATTCGTTGGTGTCGTGCCCTGGGCTGTTGGAGTGGTATGCACACGTTACATTAGGATTGTACTTTGGAGAGGAAGTGTTGACATGCTGAGGAGGATTCTTCAAAGTAATGAACTCTGCTTTCAACTTGTGTTGTAATGCTTAAGACAACGGCATGTTGATCTTGGAAAATTGTCTCCTGGGTGTATCTTGCTTAGGATGATTACCTTGTTGTTGTTGGCGAAGCAATGTGGACTTGCCTCTTTCTTGTGGACCAGTCAGATTTGGTCTCATTGGAGGTAGGGTGACGCTTGGATCCCCAACTCTAGTTGTTCGTACCATTCGGTTGTCTTCGAACTTGAGGAGCTTATTGATGAAGACTCTCAATTCTTCTTGCCCCCGAGCTAAGTTCTGGATAAGAGCCATCTGACCCATCATCTGGATTCTCATCTCTGCTATCTCAGCTTGCATTTGTTCAAATTGGCCATCCTTTCAGTCTCCAAGATTCTTCTTAGTGATGAGCTCTTTCAGATCTTTCTGTCCTTGAGCTAAGCTGGTAAACATTTCCTGGAAATAAGCGTTCTGAGCCTGGAGATCTTTGACAGTCTGTTCAAGACTGCTGAAATAGACAGCGAAAGAATAAGAAAATCGGTCTTCAATGTACTTGTTATGAAATGTCATGCCATGATGTGCGATGTTTATGTAATGTCATGTTTTCAAGGACCTTAGGAATTTAGATTTGTTAAACAAGCAAGAAAAAACTTTTATTAGTGTCTCTTTTTTCTTTTTAAGTACAAAGATAGTTCAGAAAAGATAATAACATAACAGGTTCCTAGAGTTTTAAGTTTACCATGCGCACTTCCTCTTGTTGTTGAAGTAGGTGTTGATGTTTCGCTCCTCGTGAAGTAGCTTTGTCAACTCTAGCACTTTCTTCTCGCTTGCATAGCACTGAGCTTCGAACGTATCCCTTTCTTCTTTAAGCTGAATCCAGGATTTCCTCAAGTCTTTGAAATCAGTAGGCATGTCCGGATGGAGGACCGTATAGGGTTCGTCACCTTATAAGAATAGGTTCCATGATCAACGGTAGAATAGGCGTAAATGGCATCATGAGGCTTTAAGCTCGAGCTCGCACCCATTTGAGGTAAGGTTCCCAAGGAATGGAATTCTTGTGTCCTAGAGTCTTGGTATAAGTCTTCTTTACCATGCCCCAAGCGTGCACAAATCTTCGATGGTAGTTCTGGAGATCGTTGTTGTAGTCAAACACAATATCTTGGAGAAGCATATCATGAGGACCATCTCTCTGAGCATAACCAAACTGACGTAGAGCTAGAGAAGGGTTGTAAGTGATACCTCCCCTTATGCTAAGGAGTGGTGCATTAGGGAATTCTCTGCAACGCTCAATGAAAGTGAAGTCCTTTTGAGAAAAGATACACCAACAGATATCTGAATGAGAGAGTGACATCAGCCTTTGAGATCACTTCAATCTTTGCTCGTTCTTGACTACTGATTAAGGAAGGTGCAAAATAAACCACCAGGAAAGTAACAGTATGCAACACATAAGAGTTCCTTGTATTTTGATAGTACGAGTGTGGAGAGAATGTAGAATGTCTCCAAGTAAGGTAGGCACAGGATTGCGAGTGGGGAATATCTTGATGGTGTTCATGTCTATGAACTGATCTGGATTTAGGGAAAAGAACCAAACCGTAAATTAGTAAGGCCACAATGTCTTCGAATGTATGGAAACTCATAGCTTTGAGGAATTCTCGAGCTTTCTTTATCAGAAACTTGGCAAGTAAACCCTTAACTCCGCTTCTTGTTTCCCAATTAGCTTCAATGTCGGCTCGCTTTAGATGTAACGCTGATGCGATGTCTTCGTACTTCGGAGATCTTTTTGAACCGATGAATGGTGTCTAATCAAGGATAGGTATCCCAAGAAGCTTAGAGAACTCTTCCAATGTAGGAGCCAACTAATAATCTGGGAATGTAAAGCAGTGATGTTTCGGATCGAAGAACTAGAATAAGACGTGCATCATATCTTCTTCAAAACCGGAGATAACCAAGTCAAGCAGATAACCATGTCTTTTCATTAATTGAGAGTGATCAGGAATTTCTAAAACCAATTCTTTGAGTTGAGAAGGTATACCCATGAAGTTGATCCGGATAGTCTTCCTGGAAGCTATAACTCCCTACAAAACAGAGCAAAGATAAATTCCTAGGTCCTTGAAATAGTTAGTGTTAGTGTTTTAAGTTGGCATTAATTTTGGTAAAACTAGGCTTTAGCAATGTCATGATAAATGTCATGACATTCAGAGATTGAAGATAAATCCTACCTGCTAAGGATGTTAAAAGACAGCTCAGAACTGGAAGCTAAAGCTGTGCTGGAAATTCTGCAGAAAACAGTCTGATGTCATAACAGATGTTATGACATTCAGTGTGACATTCTGTTCTGCAGAATCTGATTTTTCCTAAGATTTTTCAGGAAGTTTGTTGAGCTGCTAAATATTGTTTTTCTGTTATTAGAAAGCATGCTCACGTGGCTGCTAGGTTAATCTTAATTAAACCTAAATTGGTTGTTGAAAAGACCATGTTTTTAGGATTAAATTAAGTGAACCCTAGCTATCTTTATGGAAGCCCAAAACTGAAGTTTCAGGACTGCTTCTATAAAAGGAATTCAACCCTTACAACTATGTTGCGCCCTTGGATTATATTGAAGAGATAGCAGCTTGTATTTGTGTACTGTTAGGATTTATAACAGTTGGTATTTGTAATTCTAGTTTCTCTTGTGAGCCAAGCAACTATCAATTGATAAGTGCCTTGGACTAGGATTTGCTGTAAGGGTAGTTTATCACTCAAAGCTTTAAAGCACGAGTGTTTGTCTCTTGATTGAAAGCTTTGACGCGAGATCAAGATAGTTTATTGAAGTGTGTCTTCACAATTCAATTAGTCAATAGGTTGATATCACTGCTGTGATTGAGGGGGAGTGAGTAGGTACTCTGATCTAAGTAGGACTTAGGTTGAAGTTGCATTGGGTAGGTTTTAAGTGAAGGAGATAAACTGGTTGGTTTATTCCTGAATTAATTCTACTAATAGTGAATTTCCTCCCTGGCTTGGTAGCCCCCAGATGTAGGTGTAGTTAGACACTGAACTGGGTAAACAACTTATTGTGTTCTTTACTACTATTTATATTTACTGTGTAAATTGTTAACAAAGTGTTAGATAGTGTGTCATAACATTCTCTGTGACATCACGTATCTGCTGCCAGGAATTTCAATTGGCATCAGAGCAGGCACCCTGCCTGTTATTTCTGGGTGAGATCTAGGGATAATAGTTTCTGGCATAATGGATAAGGAAGGAGGATTTGGAGGTAGACCACCTATTCTGGATGGGTCTTATTATGATTACTGGAAGCCTCGTATGGTTGCCTTCTTAAGATCAGTGGACATTAAGGCTTGGAGAGCTGCTGACAAAGGATGGAAACATCCCATCAAGCTTGTGAATGATGGGACTATTGTCTTGAAGCCTGAGGAAGAATGGAGCAAAGAGGAAGAGGAGCTAGCACAGGGAAACTCTAAAGCATTGAATGCCCTATTCAATGGTATTGACAGAAATATCTTCAGATTAGTTCATCAATGTGAGCTGGCCAAGGATGTTTGGGACACTCTCAAAACTACTCATGAGGGGACATCCAAGGTGAAGATGTCAAGACTTCGGATGCTCACTACTAAATTTGAGAATTTGAAGATGAAAGAAGATGAGACTATTCATGAGTTCCACATGAATATTTTGGAGATTGCCAACTCCTCATGAGCACTTGGTGAAAAGATGTCAGAAGAAAAGCTGGTGAGAAAGATTCTCACATCCTTGCCTAAAAGGTTTGCAATGAAAGTGACTGCAATAGAGGAGGCTCAGGACATCAGCACCTTGAAGGTTGAAGAACTTATAGGATCTCTTATGACTTTTGAGATGGGAATCAGTGAAATTGTTGACAAAAAGAACAAGAGCATAGCACTTGTATCCAATAATGAAGAAGGATGCAAGGTGGAAGATGAAGAGAAGATATCTGAAGCTATAGCTATGCTTGGAAGACAGTTTAACAAGCTCATCAAGAGATTTGATCCAAAGTCAAGGTCAAATGTCAAGGACATTTCATCTGACATCAGCAGGGCTTATGATTCCAGCAGAAGATCCAAGTCAGAGGATAAAGAGAGTCAAAGCAGAGAAAGCCAGTGTCATGGTTGTGAAGGATATGGTCATATGAGGGCTGAATGTCCTACCTTTCTTAAGAAACAAAAGAGAGGAATGACTGTTACTTGGTCTGATGGTGAATCAAGTAGTGGCTATGAAGAAGAATCAGCCAAACTTGTCACTGCACTCTCTGAAAGTGGCAAACCTAATAATGACTCTAGTGATGAGGAAGTGACCTTTGAAGAACTTGTTGATACTTACAAGAAGCTGTGTATCAGGAGTGGTGAAGTATGTCAGCAAAATGAAAAACGGAAAAAGCTGATGGAGGAGTTGGAGATAGAAAATGTGAAGCTGGAAGCTGAGAAGAAGAAGAATACAATCACTATAAGTCATCTCAACAGTGAGATTATAGTGTTGAAATCCAAGCTTGATCATATGACTAAGTCTGTCAAGATGCTAACCACTGGGACTGATAAGCTGGAAGAAATTCTTCAGCTTGGAGAAAATGCTGGAAATAAGCATGGTCTAGGATATGTGGCTGAAAAGGAACCTGTTAGTGACAAGAAAAAGAAGAGGCATGGGAAACCAAGGTCAAAGCAGATGTCACAACATAAAACAGGAAATGTTCCTGGCTCAGGGCATGTGGATTCAAAGCTATTTGCTGATAACAGGAAGAACAGACCTAATAAGCCAATGTCAAAACAGATGTCACAACATTGGGTTCAACATCGGATCGAGAGAAACATGAATAAGAAGTTTCAAAGATGGAGATGTCATCATTGTGGAAGGTTTGGACACATAAAACCCTTACGCTATAGGCTACATGGATACCTAATCGGACTCCCTATGTTAAGCCTAAGAACATCAAGGTACCCTACACTCAAAAGTGGAAGAAGAATCTGCATTGATAGCTCACACTTCTCTTAGAGTGTCCGCCAAGGAAGATTGGTACTTTGACGTGGGTGTTCCAAGCATATGGTGGAATAAAGAATCTCTTGAATAATGTCAACCTCATTCTACCGCTTTGTTACTTTTGGAGATGGAGCTAAAGGAGAAATCAAAGGTGTTGGAAACTTGGGCTGCTCGAGTTCCAAATCTAAATGGAGTGTTCTTTGGTAAAGGCTTGTTGCTAACCTCATAAGCATAAGTCAACTATGTGATATGGGATTTAAGGTCAACTTCACTCGGTCTGAATGTCTTGTAATCAATGATAAACAAGAAGTAGTTATGAGAGGAGTAAGATCAAAGGACAAATGCTACATGTGGGAATCTGAGAGCACCAACCTCTCTTCTGTGTGCTCTACAGACAAAGATGAAAAGGAGGTAAAGTTGTGGCATCAAAAACTTGGACATCAGCATCTCAGAGGAATGAAAAGGATCATCTTTATGGAGGCTGTCAGAGGAATACCAAGACTCCACATTGATGAAGGAAGGGTCTGTGGTGAATGTCAGGTTGGAAAGCAAACCAGAATGTCACACCCAATGTCTAGACATCTGACCACTTCCAAAGTGCTAGAGCTGCTACACATGGATTTGATGGGGCCTATGCATGTTGAAAGCCTTGGTGGAAAAAGATATGCCTATGTTGTTGTGGATGACTTCTCCAGATATACCTGGATAAACTTCATCAAGGAAAAATCTGATGTGTTTGATGTTTTTAAGGAGTTATGCAAAAGACTTCAAAGAGAGAAGGAAAGCTGTATTGTCAGAATAAGAAGTGATCATGGAAAGGAATTTGAGAACAACAAATTTGATGAATTTTGCTCCTCAGAGGGAATTAATCATGAGTTTTCTTCCCCTATAACACCTCAACAAAACGGGGTAGTGGAAAGAAAGAATAGGACTATACAGGAATCAGCCAGAGCAATGATTCATGCTAAGAAACTTCCTATTCATTTTTGGGCTGAAGCTATGAATACAGCTTGCTATGTTCACAACAGGGTCACCTTAAGAAAGGGATCTTCCTCCACCCTGTATGAACTATGGAAGGGAAGAAAACCAACTGTGAAATATTCCCATGTGTTTGGAAGCAAATGTTATATTCTGACAGATCGTGATCAAAGGAGAAAAATAGACTCTAAAAGGGATGAAGGCATTTTTCTGGGATACTCCACTAACAGCAGAGCATATAGGGTATTCAACTCCAGAACCCAGGTTATGATGGAGTCTACTAATGTCATTGTTGATGATCATTATCAGGAACTCAATGTCCCATATGATGTTGAGACATGGTTTGAGACATCACCTCAAGTACCTGATAAGGAAGATGTACCTGCTCCTACTCCACCAAAATCTGAACCAGAGGGAGTCAACAAAGATCCTTCCATCAGAATTCAGAAAGATCATCCAAAGGATCTCATCATTGGAGATCCAACCAAAGGTGTTGTTACTAGATCCAGAGAAACTGTCTCAAACTCTTGTTTCGTGTCAAAGATAGAGCCAAAAAATGTCAAAGAAGCTCTAAGTGATGAATTCTGGATTGGAGCAATGCAAGATGAATTGAACCAATTCAAGCAACATGAAGTATGGGAATTAGTTCCTAGACCAGAAGGAACAAACATCATTGGCACAAAGTGGATCTACAAGAACAAGTCTGATGCAGAAGGGACTATCACCAGAAATAAAGCTAGACTTGTTGCTCAGGGTTACACTCAGGTTGAGGGGGTTGATTTTGATGAGACTTTTGCACCAGTGGCTAGACTGGAGTCAATTAGGCTTCTTCTAGGAGTTTCTTGCATTCTGAAATTCAAACTATTTCAGATGGATGTGAAAAGTGCCTTCCTAAATGGCTACTTACATGAGGAAGTATATGTAGAACAGCCTAAAGGATTTGTGGATCCAAGTTTCCCTGATCATGTCTACAAATTAAGGAAAGCCCTATATGGACTAAAGCAAGCTCCTAGGGCCTGGTATGAAAGGCTAACCAAGTTCCTTACAGACAAAGGATACAGGAAAGGAGGCTTGGATAAAACTCTCTTTGTCAAGAATGAAGGAGGAAAGATAATGGTGGCTCAAATTTATGTGGATGACATAGTATTTGGTGGAATGTCAAATTCAATGGTAAAACATTTTTCCAATCAAATGTAAGCTGAGTTTGAAATGAGTCTCATGGGAGAGTTGACCTACTTTCTTGGACTACAAGTCACACAGATGGAAGACTCAATATTCCTTTCACAAAGCAAGTATGCAAGGAATATTGTCAAAAAATTTGGAATGGAGAATGCTAGCCAAAAAAGGACTCCTGCTCCCACACATTTGAAGTTGTCCAAGGACACAAGTGGTGAAAAGGTTGATCAAAGTTTATATAGAAGCATGATAGGAAGCTTAATGTACCTCACAGCCAGCAGACCTGACATTGCATTTGCTGTTGGGGTATGTGCAAGATACCAAGCTGAACCTAAAGTAAGTCACATTAACCAGGTGAAAAGAATCCTGAAGTATGTGAGTGGAACTTGCAATTATGGTATCCTGTATTCCATGGATGTGAACCAATTTTATGCAGCTATTGTGATCTTGTTGGGCTGGTAGTCTTGATAGAAAAGTACTTACGGAGGATGTTTCTTCTTGGAAACAATCTTGTTTCTTGGTTCAGCAAGAAGCAAAGCGTGTGTCCTTGTCCACCGCGGTTGAATACATAGCGGTGGTAGCGGTTGTTCTCAATGCGGATGAAGCGGATCTTGTCTGAGTACAATGTCACACAGGATGTCATGACATTGTACTGTGACAATCTGAGTGCTATTAATATATCAAAGAATCCTATACAACACAGTAGGACTAAGCACATTGACATTAGACATCACTTCATCAGAGACCTTGTGGAGGAGAAAGTGATTAAATTGGATCATGTAGTCACAGAACTTCAACTGGCTGACATCTTTACTAAGGCCCTTGATGCTAGTCAATTTGAAAATTTAAGGAGCAAACTGGGTATTTGTCAGTATGAGGAATTGTAGCAATTAAAATTGCTTCCAAGGAAGGGAATAGATCTTTTATTAATTATAAGTGGGTCACTTGATTATTTCTCTCCTATTTTTATAAGGTTCAAGAATATGAAAAGACTCCTCCATATAAAAGCCTTTTCATTTGAGAGTATCATATCTTCTTCATTCAAAAGATACTCTCACACGCTTTGTCATTTTTGGTCTCTGGTTCTCAACTTTTCTCAGCGAAACATGTCTTCCTCATCCTTTTCATCCCAAGACTCTGACTGTCCATCTCCCACCATGGCAGAGATAAGGGCAAGCGCTGCAGCTCTCAACGTTGAACCTGTGAAGTTCTCCCCTCAGCGTTCCATGGCAACCGAGAATCAACATGCACAGAATACCCAAAGGTCATCTGTTACTTATACGGGTAAGATTTGTAGCTCATCCTCATCTATTCCCTCTGAGATAGCCAATAGAGAAGGTACTAGGTATGTTCACGAAACTGTTGATAGGATAATCACCAGGATCCTGAATGAAAATCGCTCTGTACCTGGCATTTCTGTTCCCCTTAACCAAAAGCCTGCTAGCCCTAGTTTAGCAGCTGATCCAGATGTCACAGGGGATGTTATGACATCGGCTGATCATGTCCAGGCAACTCCTGTAGACTTTGATCTTGATACTCTTGCTGATTCCCTTGTCAAAGCAAAGGATGGTATCTCTGGCTCTCAAGATGAGCAGATGACCAGAACTGGAACTTCTTCAAAGAAGTATAGAGTTAAATCTATTGGTAGCTCAAAACGCAAGAGAACACCAATTGCCAAGAAAAGGAAAGCTTCTAGACCTGCAGAGTCTGATCAAGATTCTAGCTTCAAGATTCAGGCTGAACTAGCAGCTGGTGATGTTGCTGATGCTGTTGAAAATGCTTCTTCAGAAAAGGAGAGGCACTGATTAGTTGCTGTGAT